>CM041780.1:151406692-151604155 GCA_023374045.1 Limonium bicolor
TAGAGTAAATTACTCAGAACCCCCTTGAGGATTTAGGATATTACAGTTAACCCCCTTGTATTTATCATAATTACTGGCAACCACCTTGAGGTTAAAGTATCTTTGACTACGAGCCCCCGAACTATAACTCTGTTATCAGGAAGTGAACTACGTGTTAACCTATCAGCTTAATTATATTAATACAGTCATGCTGGATAAAAAACTACTTAATCTGCATTGTTATTTTCCTAAAAATGTCAACCCTTCCTTGAAAATGCATCTAAAGTGGGATGAAAGAGAGTTAGACGATGTTGATTAAGCAGCTTTGTTTCCAGTCTGGCATTATTAATGTGATTGAGCTGATAGATTAACACATAGTTAACTTTTTGATCACAGAGTTATAGTTCGGGGGCTCGTAGTCAAAGATACCTTAACCTTGAGGTGGTTATCAATAATTATGATAAGCCGAGGGGGTTAACTGTAATATCCCAAATCCTCAAGGGGGTTCTGAGTAATTTACTCAAATAAGTATGTATAATAAATAGTTTAAATGTTATAATATAAAGTATAGATTATAAATGGGGTCATTTGGTAATTTAAGAAAGTTAAGTGGGTTGTAGAATAAATCTGGACAGATCCATGGTCTGTTCGGAAATAATAAAAATAAATATAACCCTAGGTTATACATGTTATATGGGTATAAATGTTATAATATATAATATATGTAACATGACATAAATAATGTGGTAAGATAGTAATAAATGAATGTTGTGGGACTGTGAAATAAAACTTTACAGCCCATGGGTCTGTTCGGTAATTAAAAATATGTACATAACCATAGGTTATATATGTTATAAGAATATATATGACATAATATATGATAAATGAATATAACAGTAACATTATATAAGTAATGTCATAGATTTGTAATAAAAAGAAATATGGGGGAGTTGAGGAAATTAAACTATGACATATGGGCCTTCTCGGCATTTATATAACTTATATAAAAACTATAGGTTAACATATTATGAGATAGAAATATCATATTATATGATATAAGTATATAATTGTAACATTATATAATGTTATGTGGGCAAATTGTAATTAATGAATTAAATGGGCTGTTGTGAGAATTAAACAAGTTAGGAATTGAATTTTTGGCTATAGTCTATAATGATATAAGTGTTATAATACTTATGTGGTGTTAATGTGATTAAATGAAACTAGTATAAGTGAGAATATTCACATGAAATAATGAGACTAATGGTGAGTAAATGGGATTATAAAATAAGGTGGGGTATTCAAATAAACGTTGGAAGTTTAATGACATACTATGATGTTACCTAACATTATAATCATAATCTTAAATAAGTATGTATAAAATATGGTATAATCTTATTACGTGATTTTATGTATGTGTGATTTTATGTATGCATGAAATATTACGTGATTTATTTACTCGTATTCTTTCGAATTATTTGTTTATGTCCGAACGTCATTCGGACTAATGCTATGTCGACTATAGATCGACTTATATAAATATACATACACGAGTATTAAGTGATGTGGTCGTTAACTATTAAGTACGACAAATATATTTATCACATTTATCTAAGTAAAACACTTAGGAACGAGACACGGTTATACCTGTCTCTAGAGCATGGATCTCGAACATGAATATGACCTAGACTACTTCTAGGTATTTGCGTAAACCCTCGAAGGTAAGTGTATTAAAATGAATTCTCCAACCTAAGATTATACTTTAGGTATTTGATTACATAATTAATCATATGATGGAGAGTTGGTGTATGAGATCGAAATCCAGTGTAGTCCCGGACTAACTGGTTGCGCATAGTGATCACTTGAGTGTTTACCCGATCGGGTCCACTCTAGATAAATTTCAAACGAGCCTACATAGATCGTTGGTCACATGGTACCTGCTGTTGGTACATGGCTCCGGCCTATTTTAAGGACGCCTTTATTAGGCACAGTGGAAGTCCAGGGGCCTCCGGACCCTTCAAAATGAGCACCTTTTGTGTGTACGTGGGACGACTGTCATCAAAAGTTAACTCGGGTTATCCTAACATGACACCCAACTAATGATAACAATAAAAGTGATGATGTACAATGGGGCATGGGAGGCCGACTGTGATTATAAATACAAATAACGTTCAATAAAAGTAACTACGTGTTTTATAGCACTCGTTTATTACTTATTGCTTATGCAAATGTTGCTTGTGAATTGTAGTGAATGTGTTGGTGTTTACTTATGCTATTTACAGTATTTATCATAAATTGTAAACTGGTACAACATGAAATCAATCTAATGTTAAGACGGTTAAATGAATTTAGTGACCGAAAAGGTCTAGAATCATGCATAGCATACTCAGCATTTCGCTGAGCCTACACGGCAACCATTTTCAGGATATTGATCATGTTGAAGTCGGAGTGCGGAATCTTGGGTAGAAAGGTCTCTTGTTCTAATTAGCGCACTTGAACTTGGGTTGTATTATGTTATCATAGTGTGTATTCGGGATATGACAGTCACTCACTTGTCTTGTATATTCGATTTTAGATTAGCATGTTTTAGTGGTTGTAAATATGTCATTCATCAATGCGGTTATAGTTTTAAGTATTGTATTTAGTTTCTGCTTCTTTACTCACATGGGTGAGTAATGACATGTGACACCCGAGCGAAGATG
This sequence comes from Limonium bicolor, assembly GCA_023374045.1. Taxonomy (NCBI): domain Eukaryota; kingdom Viridiplantae; phylum Streptophyta; class Magnoliopsida; order Caryophyllales; family Plumbaginaceae; genus Limonium; species Limonium bicolor. Next base: position 151,409,374 of record CM041780.1, read on the forward strand.
TTCATTATTTAATTACCGCTGCGAGACGTTTTTAATTATGCTACGAGAGTGATTATTGCGAGTTCAACGAGAGGGGTGTTACAGAAACCAAAAATCTTACTATGAAACCCACCCGAGTTTCTCTAAAGTTTACTTTTAACTATGAAAAGTATCTTTTTTTAGCCTTTTGTCTATAGTTTAGATATATCAGGATTTGATGGGGTTACATCCTAAGACCAAGAACAACTAGTAGTTGGACCTAGAGCATACATATAAATAATGACATGCAAAGAGTGCCCAAGAACTTACTACCATAAGCTACTTATTCCTATAGAATATTGCTTGGGTAGTGGGGGCACTGCCAAACCGTAAATGTGGAAATGGCCGAGTGGAATCCCTGGGCATATGGTTGCCCAACCGGAGATTTGCATGGTCCGGTTATCCAACATCGAAACCCAAATCGGATGACTTGTGCATCCGGGGCACAACAATTAAGCAACACCCAACAAGGATAACAAAGTCTAAAACCAACATAATCAACCAAACGACAATCAAAGTTTATTCTTAAGGTTAAACTAGTACTATCATGGATAAGTGTGTAAGGATTCAACCCCTTTATAATTCATAATGTTAGGACAACCCCTTTATAATTCATAATGTTTATTTCGTTTGGACAGTTGTCTTGTGTGCACCAACAGCAGTGCCCTCCGGCCAACAATCCAAAGATCTCTGGACTTCCTCTTTGCCTTATAAAGGTGTCTCATGCGACCGTAGTCATGCACCATCAACAGTGCCCTCTGACCAACGATCAAATGTGGCTCATCGGATTTCCATATCGAGTGGATCCATTTTGGAGGCCCTCTCTAGTGATCACTCTGCGCAACCAGTTTGTCCGAGACTACAATGGGTTTCCTCCTCACCATATACCAATTCTCACCATATGATTAAGTAACTTAATCAATTTACCTAAGATATACTCTTAGGTTATGAAGAACACATTAGAATATAGTTGCCATCTAAGTCTTACACATTCACCTAGAAGTCGTCTAGGTTATATTCATGTTCGAGCACATATGTTCTAGAGATTGGTATTACCGAATCTCTATCCTAAGTCTTTTACTTAGGTTTATTAGGAATTATATAATATTCATTGAATTTTCATAAGTAATGATACTTCATCGTGACTTAAGTCGAATTACAATTGGTATCATTTCAGTCTGAAAGATGTTCACGCATAGTTAATGATGTGAGGTGTCGATCAATTAAATCATATACACATATATAACACGCATATCGCTCTTAGTATGAACCCAAGAAAACCCTCTGAACGTTTAAACCAAGTTCAAAGAGGTACTCGAGCAACGATCATGAAGTAATATTGTTGACCTTCATATCATACGTACTACTCACACCACACCTAGAATAGAAGTCCCAAAAAGTAAATTATTATAGGGAGGGGAGGAGAGTAGAAGAAGCTATGAAATCTACACAATTGCAAAGGGCACCTAAAAGTCCCATCATGCAAATTATTGGCATATACTATCAAATCTACACAACCGCACACAAAGTGTGGTAGCCCACTATCTACTCCCTCCTGTTCTAAATATAAGTCGTTTTAGGCTTTAGAATTATGTTCAAATTATAAGTCGTTTTAGACTTTTTGTATCTATCTTTCTACTTTTACCCTTTTTACTTTTCTAATTATTATTATCATTAGACTCTACTTTTTATCTTACAAATAAAGTATACTTACTTTTTTATTCTCCCAATACAAAAAGTAAGGGTATACTAGTCTTTTTAAACTCTTTCTTAAAAGTTGTGAAAAAGTCTAGAACGACTTATAATTAGAACAGGAGGGAGTATTTCCTAGCTTCTGCTTTAAACTTGATGTTCGGAAGGATCGATGCTAAAGCCTACGCGTAAACTGAATTTTGTGAATTTAACGTACCTAGATGATATGGAATTTTAGGAACCGCAAATTTTTAGCTACAGGTAGATGTAGCTACCTGGCTACATGTGGGAAAGAGGAGGAGAGCACACGCGCAGTGTGAGCGTAGTGATTCGTTTTTTTTATTTTTCATTTTTCTATTTTTAATATTTTATTATTCTTCTATCTTTTATCATATAAACTTTAAATTGTTATAATTTTTAATATATAAGTCTAAAATGAAAAAAAATTATATCATTGTACACCTAAATTCAAGCTCTTCAAAACAAGACCAATTTTAAATATGTTTTGACAACTTTTAAAAAAATTATTTTTACATATATACAAGATACACTAAAATGATAATATAATTCATTAATTTTGTATTATGATTCATTAAAATTGATATTATGATTCATTAAGTAATAAGTGGTAAATTCGGCGGTTTTAACTTTCCTAGGGTGGGTATTGGGGTAGGGTAATCTATTTGGAATTTGTTCTATACTTTATATTGTAGCAACTAACTCGACAGGTTTTTAGGGTTTGTGGTAGCGGGTTTAGGGTCGTTAGACCCTAAACCCGCCACTGCAACCCTAAAAATGCCTTCGACGTTTTTAGCTATCCTAGGGTGGTTTTGGGGTGTTTTGGGGGTAGGGTAATCAATTTGGAAACCGTTCTATACTTTACATTGTAGCAACTAACTCGACATGTTTTTAGGGTTTGTGGTCGCGGGTTTAGGGTCGTTAGACACTAACCCGTCACTACTACCCTAAAAATACCTTCGATATTTTTTAGCTTTCCTAGGGTGGGTTTAGGGTGTGTGGGGTTAGGGTAATCTATTTGAAAGTTGTTATATACTTTAATGTGAGAATGTACATATTTTAATGTGGGAATGTACATGTTTTAATGTGATGATGTACATGTACAAATGTGAGAATGTACATGTTCAATTATGAGAATGTATATGTTTTAATGTACATGTTTGTATGACCGTATGTACAAGTGTTCTTCCTTATTGTACAGGTTGAATCTAAATGATGTACATATTTAATGATTCATACAGGTTTATATGACTATCTATATGTTTTTAATGCGAGGATGTACATGTCTTTACATGAGGATGTACATGTTTTAGTGAACATTTGTACAGGTTTGTATGACAATCTGTACAAGTTTTCTTTTACGTTCTATTCTCCATACATGTAAAAATATTTTGGGAAAATTACATCGCCCACCTATGACGTTTGGCGAAATTACACAGCCCACCCACGAGGTTTCAAAAGTTACTTTGTTCACCCATGTGGTTTCCACAATTTTACATCCAGCAACTTTTCTAATATTTGATCAACTTAAAAGATGGTTAAATGATATCTAAATTTGTTGAAACTTTACATGGACGATATTAAAGTGTTATATTTTGGTAAAACATGAAATCCAACTTTTTTTTAAGCTCATATATGATCCGTGGGACCCGATGAACGTGTCTCATGTTTCATTGGGTCCCATAGGTCATATATGACCTTAAAAAACTTTGGATTTGGCATTGAACTAAAATATAACACCTTAGCATCGTCCATGTAAAGTTTCATCAAATTTGGATATCATTTAACCATCTTTTAAGTTGATCAAATATTAGAAAAGTTGCTGGATGTAAAATTGTGGAAACCACATGGGTGGGCAAAGTAATTTTTGAAACCTCGTGGGTGGGCTGTGTAATTTCGCCAACGTCATGGGTGGGCGATGTAATTTTCCTAAATTTTGTTTTTAAGTTATCAAAATATATCTATGATTGGTGTTGTTTTGAAGAGCTTGAATTTAGGTGAACAATGATATAATTTTTTTTTCATTTTGGATTTATATATTAAAAGTTACCACAATTTAAAATTTTTATGTTAAAAAAGAAAAAAAATTAAAAAAACAAAAATAGGACGCCGGGATATTTTAACAAAAAGAAAAACGTCGCGTGTTCATGAACGGCTTCAATAACCCAGAATCAGTACTAGGTCTACATCATTAGACGTAAAAGCGAGAAAGAATTGCAACAACATGTATTAAATAACAGGGAGAGGAGAAGATCGATCAAATGAGAGAGTTACAGAGTCGGGGTAACAATAATTAGATGACGTTAAAATTTGTTATATTCTTAACTAGATACATTCAATTATAAGTTTAATAACGATGACCATTGATTAGCCAGCCCTATAATATATGCCAATCAAAGCAATGAGAAGAGGGAGGGGAGAAGGAAGGCGAAGACCGGAAAGGCGAGATTATCGTCCCCATTACAGACGGCGCCATCAGCGTTCCGCCATGGCTACTGGAGCTGGAGCCAGAGAAGTCACCCGTCGAGAGGTCACTCCGGCAGTGAGTCGCGATATCGACAGCAGAGCAATAAGAGGAGCAGGAGCTGTGCTTACGATAGGAGACGGAGAAAGACGTGGCGACGGTGGGAAGCTTTTCCTCCTCTGAAGGTGGGCAGTAACCCGGGGGTCTCCTCCCGGCAAACTCCCCGGCGCTCCCCGGCGAGCGGTCAAATGGAGAAGAAGCCGGACGCTGAAGAACGACAAGGGAGGATCTCTATTCATAGACAACCTCCGCCGAGATGCTGATGTGCGAGGCCTCCGCTGGTTACTTCGAATGGACAAGAGCATTTCAAGCATCTTCATCTCACGGAAACGGCGGCCGAACAACCCACCTGAGCTTCGCTTTTGTGAAGATGAGCAGCTCTGCTCATGTCAAGCAGGCGGTGAGCAAGGTCCATGGACGGATTTTTTTGGGCATTAAAATCTTCGCACGGCAAGCTAAGTACGAGGCAAAGACTCTGTCGGATGGTAATGGAGTCCTTTCGAAGCAGAGTTTTTCTGAGGGAAAAGTGATTTCCCAGAGCAGCACCCATGTTCCTTGAGTCTCCATTGCCAGATGCTGTTGCTAGGGAAGATGGAGGAGATGGTATTGGTGCGGTGCAGCAAGAGGGTGTTGATGGGGTGGCTGGTGGCGCGTGTCTGGAGGTGCACGATGCGCAGACGACGATACTGGGGAATCGGGATAGTGGAGCAAGGCCCCAAAACGTGGTGATATGTTGTTGTCGGCCACGCTACTCACCGAGGAGGCTCCTCCAGCTGGCTGCACTAAAGAGGATAAGCAATTTCCAAAAATGTTAATTACGATAGTGCCTCTAATAGTGGAGGTTACTTTTGGTATGGGTTGCCTGCCTACTGGAGCAGTATGGCCATGTATCCAGCTGTTGGTTATTGGCCATTTTATTCGTTGCACAGCGTTGATCCGTACGGATGGTACAGTCAAGCTCAGGGACACGGCGGGGGCTATTGGCCCTGCAATCCCGGCACGGGCTGGTTTCTTCTTGGAGGACGGGAGCAGTCGGCACCTGTCTCTCATGTGCAGAATGGGATCGTTGGAGTATGCGATGACCTTGTTCAAGGTCTAAGGGGAGCGAGGGCCGGGCGCCAATAACCATCCGGTCACCTAGTGGTAAAACTCGGGACCTGATCCAGTTATGGAAGATATTATCAACAATGACAGGGGAGGGGTGGAGACCAATATCCAGAGGATCGATATGCTTGGCAATGGCGAGGATACGGGAACCAATGTTGGGGCTTCCAATGATCAGCTGGTTAGGCCGGGGTCTGAGACGGTGGACCCTCAGACTCAATTGATGGAGGATGATTTAGATGACATTGGCCTTAGGAGCCTTTTCGAGGACCCAGAATTTCCACCTGGTTTTGAGCCAGTTAGAGGCCTTCAATCATGGGAGATGACTCTGAGGGGGCAGCTGTTAGAGAGGAAGCAAGGAAAACTCTCATCTTTGCAAAGCGGCTCGGATGCACCATCCCGAACGAGAAGCTTGCCCTTTCCAACTATGAAGAGATCATTCGAAAGCAGAAAGCGAGCTCTCGCCAGAGTCGCATCGAGAGTGAAGAGTCTAAGAGGAGTCTGATAGCGGCTCTAGAAGTACCTCCAAAGAAAAGGGTAAGAGAGTTCGTGGGGTTGGACCCCTAGGTTTTAGCAAGTTCTCGCGAGTTAGCAAGGCGGCTATGCGGGGTAAGAAGAAAGCTAAGTAGATTTAGGGGTCCCTCCTAGATTGTATTATTAGTAGGGCTAGGGTAAGGTTTTTTTTTTCAGTATCGTTTTTTCTTTTACTATGTTTATGTTCTTTGTTTTGGTTACGCTAGAAGGTACTTAAGCGGAAAGCATTCATGCCTCAGTACTGCTATGTAAGCTGGGCAACCAGCCAATTATCAAAAAAAAACATGTTACCTTAATTAATTTCTTGATTGATTTAATAGTGTTAGTTTCCTTACTCCATTTTTCAGCTTATTTTTTTATTGTATTATTGGTGGTCAATAAAATAAAATTTCATCAATATAACTTTGTAAAAAAAATAGTTACATGCAGAATAGAGAATGTGAAGGGGGCATATTATATCAATTTTATTAACAGAGATCATTATTTTAAGCTATGACTATGACTATGAGGTAGCTAGTAAAAAGAAGAATGAAACAATTAAGTAGTTTTGTTAAAAAGCAATATCTACTATATAGACGGCTATAATGAAGAATATGTAGATCATGATCATTTCAAAAGAGAATAAGATATATGCAGTAATGGTGGCCACGGGTCCGGTTCCACCGGTTCCGGTCCCGGTTCCACCGGTTCCGGTTCCAGAAAATGTGTATTCGTATTCGGAACCGGTCTGGGCGGTTCCGGTTACGGTTCCGGTTCCGGTTCTGAAATCTGGATTCGCTTCGGATTCAGTCGAAAAACCGGTTCCGGCCGGTTCCAGCCGGTTCCGGTTTCGGTTCTGATCGGTTCCAACCGGTTCCGGAAAGATTCGATCGGCTCCAGTTGCTTCGTTTTAGCTCCGATTTGAGATCCGTTTGAGTGCACACGTTGCTCTTTTCATCCACTTTACTCCTAGATAGGTTATTCTTCAAGTTTATGATCTTAAATGTGTAAGAAACAAAGCCTTAGGAATTTTTATTGAATTTACAAAAAATAAGGAACAAAGAGAATTTTATTATATGATTCACTGCCTCATTAAAACCTTATTAGGTAAAAATCCATTGGGAAAACCATAATAAGGAAAAAGAGTACAGCTACTAAGAGGTTACATTTTAAAAACCCAACTGTAACTTCAACCGGTTCCGGGGCGGTTCCGTTCCGAATCCGACGACGGTTCCAGGCGGTTCCGGTTCCGGTTCGGGCCCGAATCTCAAAACATGTATTCGTATTCGGAACCGGCTGAGGCGGTTCGGTTCCGGTTCCGATTCCCACCGGTTCCCGGCCGATTCCGGTTCCAATCGGTTCCGGGTAGAACCGCCGGTTCCGGGTAGAACCGGACCCGATGGCCACCATTAATATGCAGGCCGAATGATTATATATAGGTTGTTCATTAAAAAAACAGTATTATTAGCGGTTGGTATACACTATGCGAGGGAACTTTTGAGTGGATTACTAGATGGATTTAGTAGTAATCTCTAATATATCCCTTTTAATGATTGCTTTGAAGCTTCAACAGCAACAGAGGGTGAACTTTTAAAATTTAGTGCCATCATCTAATATACAGATAATGTTAGAGGGGGTTGTTAATTATACTAACTAATTAGGTTTAATAAATATTTTTATAACCCTAATTTATGATTGTAGAACGAGTTATTTAACAACAGTAGCGATTTCATAGATTAAGGTCCCATTCTTATGAATGATGAATTTGATAGCTGGTGTCAGTTATCTTAGATAAAAAAAAGTAAGAATTTAATATGAGCATTCAAATAATCTCATTTCATAATCCCAAAAAAATTGGGACCTAAACTTCATGTGTGAACCACAACATAAACTGTTTGTACTGCTTTTGGTAATGTTTACCATTAATTTTAACTAGTTGGATCCACATCCACCCTTACTACTTTAACAAGTTCAAAGTCAACTGAGCAGGATTACCGTAAATATGGTTGATACTACTGTCAGGTTAGTATAGTGGTTTTGGGTTGAGCCTCCATTCAATGATTTGACTACTTGCACTATATTACACACTCGTGCATACAATGGTTCTTTAAATTTGATTTGATCGTACAAAAACCCAACCGAAAGTTCCTCACACAGACACACAGTCTAGTCTACTCTAGTCCTGCCGTGTCCTAGTGTTTCCATGTACTAATATGAAAATAAATAAGGTAGGCGATATATTTAATTATGCAAAATATTTAATAATTAAAATTTTAAATTAATATTAAAAAAATTCTTAAATTTGATATATATTTTTGAAGATTTTGTAGATTTGATTTAGTGTCATACTTTTTAAGTAAAACATTAAATCACTATCAATGTTTTTATCGTCAAAAGGAGATTCTACTATTATAACAATTTTTTAAAGGAATACTATAACACAATTATAATGTTATCTAAGTGAAATTTTTTGAAAATTCACCCACATTCCTAGTATTTTGTAATATTCATTTAAATGTATTTACAGGCACATAGTAAAAAAGATATATAATGTTACAGTTTAAAAATTTTGAATTAAACTTTGAAAATTCAAATTCACGACTTAAAATTTTTCTATTTATAAAAAATCTGAATAACATACTTGGAATTTTTACTTAAAAAAATGCAAAGTACTGTAGTAGACTACTATGTACATGGAATATCAATCTACTTATTATTTTCTTGTAATATCCTACAGAACGTAATTTAAAAGAAAAAAATTACTAGCTGTCACTTACACTTCTACTCCCTCCGTCCTGAATTTACCGTCTTGTTTACTATTTAGATATATTGTTTGACTTCAATTTTTAACATATAAGATAAAATAATTTTTAAAATTTAAGTTTTGCATATGATTCTTGACATGTTAAACAATATATTACAAAATTTAATTTATCTTATGTGTTTAATATTGAAGTAGAAAACATGTCATAAAGCAAACAGGACGATCAATTCAAGACCGAGGGAGTATCTTACTAAAAAAAATGCATGTATTTATTCTCGTATCGATCCGTTATTTTGAAAATTAAAGAAGAAATGGTGGTGGTGTGGCAACTGACTACGTACCCTTTCATCAAAAAAGAAAACTGGTAAGAATCCACTAGATGGATGCTCATTTGACATTTGGGGTTGAAATGGTCCAAACGAGACATGTTAATTAAGTGAGTATTTGACTGGTATCACCCGTGCTGTGAAACTGAGATATGTAAGGCGGTGTTTGTTCGAATCAAAGTTGCGTTGTGTTGATCGAGAGCATCGAATCGACTCTCAAATACAGGAGAAATGGAGGATGAATAGGAAGTCTAATATATTCCACTTTCCACCACTTCGACTTTAAGTACGTGATTAATTTGGCTTCTTCCACAACGAACTCACCTATTTCTTGTCGAGAATAGTCATATCTCTTTCATTCTTCTTATTTTTATTTTTTCGCAACCATAGCGAAAACACTCCGCGGTTCTGAATTTACACTACCGTCTATTTTATCTTAATGTTTTTTATTTCAATATTAAATATAAATAAAATAATTTTGTATATTACTAATTTTATATTGTAATACTCCCTCTGTTCTGAATTGACTGTATTGTTTGCTTTATGGCACGTTTTTCCACTTCAATATTAAGCATATAAGATAAAATAATTTTATAAAACTAAATTTTGTATTATATAGTTTATCATGTAAGGAATCATATGCAAAACTTAAATTTTCAAAATTAATTTATCTTATATATTAAAAATTGAAATCAAACGACATATCCAAATAGTAAACAGGACGGTCAATTCAGGACGGAGGAGTATATAAATTATCAATAAGAATCATATACAAAACTTTAAAATTATTTTAATATATTAAATATTAAAATCAAAATATACTGATCTATACTATTATATATATGGTTGGTGAGGTGACCACCACCAAATATTTCTCACTACTACTAGTGATGGTGATATTGATAACTACCGCGTATGTGTATTTTCCGTTGCTATAAGTAAGTAGTTGTTCCTTAACCAGATACTATAGTAAATGGAAACAAAAAATGTTAGGATTTAGGAACAGATATAATAACCCGCGTAAAAAGGAGAATGTGAAAACGAAATCACTAAATTCCACAACAACCTCATCCTCCCAAAAAAATAAATGAAAAGAAAATAAAAACCAATCTCTTCTTTTGGTAAGATAAAAAGTAATGGCAATGGAGTAGAGAGAAGCTCTCCTTCCTCTCTAAAGTTTCTTCCTGGTTTCTACCATGGGTGGTAGAGGACGTAAACCCAAAATTACAGTGCCCTTGCCTGTCGCACAATCGACTACGCCTGATAATCAGCCGATTCCGGTGGTGTCTTCTGGTGCGCCGAAGAAGATATTGGTTTTTGGTAGTAAGGGGAATGTGGATGCGGAGCGATCTCGGGTAGATCTGGGGTCTGGTGATAAAATCTCTTCGGGAATCGATGAGTTGCAGAAATCGTTTACTTCTGGGAATGTGGACGAAGTCGCGAAAGTGCCTCAAGCGAGGAGATTGTGGAGTGATATAGTGGCGAATAACAGGGATAAGGATTCCTGTATGAGATTGGAGAATTTTGTTGAGGATGAATCTCCGATTCTCAAATTTTCGGCGAGTGAAGTTAAATCTGAGTGCGATTATTGGAAGTTTGCTTTGGTTGGAGCGGTGATGGGAAGTCGATGCTCCTTTCTTGCAATGGAGCGGTTTGTTCAACAGCGTTGGGGTAAAATTGCGATACCTAAAATCTACCTGAATGATGTGGGGGTGTTTATCTTCAGGTTTGATAATCAGGAGGATATGCTGGGGGTTATTGAGGCGGGTCCATGGTTCGTAAGAGGAAATCACCCCCTGATTCTTCGGGTGTGGGAACCGGGATGTCAGTTGGATATGGCTAATTTGACGTCTACTCCAGTCTTGATTAAGCTCCCCAATCTGGATTTGCAGTTTTGGTCTCCTCACATGTTAGGGCGGATTGCCAGTAAGGTTGGGAAGCCTATTCTAGCGGATAAAATGACGACGTTGAAGGAGAAGATTGGTTATGCCCGTATCCTCGTTGAGATTGATGCTAGGGCTGAGCCAAAAGAAGAGATTATCTTGGATGATGGTGGTGGTAAGAAATATGTGCAAAGAATTGTGTATGAATGGAAGCCATGGTACTGTGGTGAGTGTCATTGTTTTGGGCATCTGAGCAGCCACTGTCAGAAAAAGAAGGTACTTACTGAGAGTAAAACTGATGGACCATGTTTGGGATCTGATGGTATTGCAGTGAATAAGGTTACTAATGTTACTAATGAGAAGGCAGTAGTAACTGGGTCGGATGCTGGTGGTATTCCTGCTGTTACTCGAGCTGATAAGGTTGTGGGTCAGTCTAAGGCTCCTTCTGAGCGGGATGGTGGGGGTAATTGGATTACAATGGAGGCTAGGAAAGGGAATCGTTATCAGGTGGAGAAAAGGAAAGAGGTTGGATCCTCAAGTGGGGGTGGTGTTTCGGTTAGTAAACTTCCTAATGGGTAAGTATCATTTGGCTGCGTGGAACATTAGAGGGCTGAATGCTTTGAATAAAAGGGTTGCTGTAGATAGTTTTGCTAGAGAAAATAATGTGAGTCTCTTTGCTCTACTGGAGACGAGAATCAGAGGTGATAAGTTTGATAAGGTAGTGAGTTGGTTCAAGAATAAATGGAGTTTTTTTATCTAATTTGGAATTGGATAAGAACTGTCGTATCCTTCTTTTATGGGATTCTGAGGTGTGGGATGTGAAGTGTATTGAGTTTTCAAACCAGATGATACATTGTGAGGTGGTCTCTAAGAATAAGGAAATCAGTTTTTTCCTCACGGCTGTGTATGCAGCTAATTTTAGGTCAGAAAGGGATCTGTTATGGGAGCAGGTTAAGAGGGTTAAGCCTGTTCAGATGCCTTGGATTTTGTTTGGTGATTTTAATCGCCTCTTGTTTGGTGGAGATAAGGTTGGTTTTAATTCTGTTTCGGTGGATACGGATGATCAGTTTAATAGTTGTGTGACAGATGCTGATGTCCATGATATTAAATCTGTGGGGGCTTTCTTCACATGGTCAAATAAGCATAGCTCTGATCCTGAATCTCGTATTTACTGTAAGTTGGATAGAGTACTAGTAAATGATGAGTGGATTAGTAAATTTGTAGATTCTTATGCGGATTTCTGTGCTCCAGATGTTTCTGATCACTCACCAGCTTTGGTTGTGTTAGATAGTGCTAAAGTTACAGTTCCGAATATTTTCAGATTCAGAAATATTTGGATTTCTGATGGGAATTTCTATGAGATTGTGAAAGATGTGTGGAAGATGGAGTTTAGGGGATGTCCTATGTTCAGAATTATTCAGAGATTGAAGGCAATTAAGGTTAAGCTTAAAGAGCTCAATAAATCGAAGTTTTGTAATATCAGAAAAAGAGTGGACTCTTGCAGAGAGAAACTACATGATATTCAGAAGCTATTTAAGGTTTCCCCTTTTGATAAGGAGTTGATCGAGAAGGAGAATCTGGCTATCAAGGAATACAACATGAATGTTGAGCTGTTGTATTCTCAGATGTCTCAGCAGGCGAAGATTGATTGGATTCAATTAGGCGATGAGTCCAGCTCTTATTTTCATAGAATAATGAATTCGAGAAGGCATTCTTCTAAGATTCACATGCTGTTTAATGATCAGGGGGATAAATTGAGTAATGAGGCTGCTATTTGTGAGCATATTGTGAAGTTCTTCCGTGGCCTGTTGGGTACTAAAATTGGTACTAGGTTGACCTGTGATCTTGATGTTTTTCTCAGGGGTAAACTAGTTTCTGAGGAGAGTAATGCCCAGCTCATTTTACCAGTTGAAGATGCAGAAGTGTGGGAAGCTTTAAATTCTATCAAAAACACTAAGGCTCCTGGGCCTAATGGGTTTAACTCTCTGTTTTTTAAGTCTGCGTGGCATATCTTGGGTGCGGATGTCAAGATGGCTATTAAGGATTTCTTTGTGAAGGGGAAGATCCTTAAGCAGATAAATTCGACAACGATCACCCTCGTTCCTAAGGTAAAGAATCCTTCGTTGGTTAAAGATCTTAGACCAATTGCTTGCTGTAATGTGCTGTATAAAATTATTTCAAAAGTCATTACAGCAAGGCTGAAAAGAGTGTTACCAGGCATTATTAGTGATTGCCAGGGAGCATTTGTTTCGGGTAGGAGTCTTGCCCACAATGTTCTTCTTTGTCAGGAGATTATACAAGGGTATAAGAGAAAGAGGATTTCTCCTAGGTGCGCGTTTAAGATAGATATTCATAAGACTTATGATTATGTAAGCTGAGAATTCTTGGAGGAAGCTTTACTTGGTTTCGGTTTTCATCAGAATTTTGTCAAATGGATTATGAAGTGTGTTTCAACACCGTATTACTCTATCTTGATAAATGGTCAGTCTCATGGGTTTTTTAAAGGGGAAAGAGGGCTTCGACAGGGTGATCCGCTGTCTCCTCTTTTATTTGTGGTGTGCATGGAATATCTCAGCAGATTATTGTCGGTAGCTCAGGCAAATCCTGACTTTAATCATCACCCAAAATGTAGGAAAATTGGGCTCAATCACTTGTGTTTTGCAGATGATTTGCTAATCTTCTGTAGAGGCGATGTGGGATCAGTGAAGATTATTAAAGATACTCTTGATAAGTTTTCTGGTACAGCTGGTTTGCTTGTCAGTCAACAGAAGTGCAGAGTTTATTTTGGGGGTGTTCATGAGGAGGAGAAAAGAAAAATTTTGGAAGTTTTGGAGTTTGAAGAAGGCAGTCTTCCTGTTAGATATCTTGGAGTTCCTTTGTCAGATAAAAGGCTTTCTTCCAATGATTTTATGCCGCGTATTGAGAAAATCACAGCAAGAATAACTCATTGGGCTACTAGGAAGCTGTCTTATGCAGGACGGCTACAACTGGTTCAGAGTACGCAGATTAGCATCCAACGTTTTTGGTCGAATATATTTTTATTCCCCATCAATGTTATACAGAAGATTAATAACATCCTTAGAAATTTCCTTTGGAGTGGAGGAATTTCAGGGAGGAAAGCTCCTGTGGCATGGAATAATGTGTGCAAACCCAAATGTAATAGGGGATTAGGTATTAAAGAAGTGCTTGTGTGGAATAAGGCGAGTATGATTAACATCTTAGTGCAGTTGGACCAATCTGGTGAGTATGTTTCTGCGCTTTCCAGTTGGTGCAGAGCATATATGCTTGGTAATAATGATATCTGGAATGTTCAGTTGCGTGGTAATCATGCTTTCTGGTGGAAATGCTGTTTCAAACTCAGAGACGAATTGGTGGAGAAAAATTTGCTACCTTCTCTGTTTGCGTTTAAGGAGCAAGGTAAGGTATCTGTTAACGCTATCTTTGATATCATTCATCCACAGCCTGATGTGGGTATTTGGGATAGTAAAATTTGGAATCAGTTCTGTTTGCCTCGAGCATCTTTTATCTGGTGGATGGCTTGCCACAATAAGCTAGCTACCAAGGATAGAATTTCAAAGTGGTCGCCAATGGTTGATGCTGGATGTGTTTTCTGTGGTGATGTTGAAAACAGAAACCATCTATTCTTTGAGTGTGCTTATAGTCATGAAGTCTTCCTGGCTGTTCTTCATGAGTGGATGAAATGTAAATTCGGATTGCATGGGATGTTTTTGGAGATCCAGACAGAAAGGGAGTATAGTCTTCAAAATGAGAGTTGCTGCTGTAGGAATGGTGATCTATTCTATCTGGAGAGCTAGGAATGATGTGATTTTTTGGGTTCTAAGCTGGATGTTTATACTGAAATAGCTAGGATTAAATCTGATCTGAAAGTGAGATGAAAATTTTCATTCCCTGTTAATAGGAGGAACTTTAGCATTCTTAATTGTTTGGGTCTGCTCGATTTTCTGGGTAAATAGTTTGTTAATCCTGATGCGGTTTGTATAGGAGTGTTTATAGGTTGTATTTCTCGGTTTTTTCATTAATGAAGCTTACCTTTTCTTTCAAAAAAAAAAAGATAAAAAGTAATGAAAGAAGAAGATAGATTATTTATTTATTTAACCACCCGGAGTGGTCCAAAACAAAGAGGGTCTTGCCTTTAAGTAGACTGCTTTCCATGTGATCCATAAAGAGAATGATTGACCAACCCATCTTCACCCTCCTCCCAAAAAAAATCACTGTTTACATTACGTACAACGCATGCATTTGCATTCCCATGGAATGGCGGGAAACTTTAAATCCACTTTTTTTTTTTATTATTATTCAAGTTTTCACCACGGGAAAACGTTAAAAAAAAAGTACTAACCATAAATGATAGATGTAGTAACTTTTCACACTTAACAAAAAAAAAGGATATTTACTCAAAACCTTCTCTATCAAATAAGAATACATTTAGAAACAGTCCAATGATAGCCACAGCAGTCTATGTGGTACCAACTGGATTTCGAAAAGTGTATTTGAGTTTAAAAATCACCACTACTACTGCTATCATTCTCAGTCAATGTAAAATGATGAATCAGTTTCCCTCATTAAGTAAGTTCGCAGCATTTTCATTTTTTTTTATTTCTCCAGTGGTCCAACACACCCTCTCCTACGCATATATGTACCCTACATTCCTCGTAGAATAGAATCCCCACCAAAACCCAAACTCTCTTCACCATTTTACTCTGCCATCGCCACTGCTACCATAAACACACAACCTAACTCTGGTCAAGTTACAAACAGATTTGAAGTACCACCCACCACCTTAGGCTTAGCCCATTTATATATAAGATTCTTTATATTTTTTTGGACGGAGACAAGGTGTTAGATAATGTTCATAAAGCAATAAATTGTCTTCATTAATTTAATGTCACTGAAGGGCAGATTTTAAATTTTTTTTAAAAATGTTTTGTGTGTGGGGATGTCTTCTGATTTCATGCATTGGAAAATCATCATATAACAGCTCCAAAATCACTACTATACTAGTATTTGCCGGCCTAGTTGATGTTAACCGAGAGTAGAGTGGAGCCAGATGAGAACGATGTAAGGAGTGTCACGGATATAGACAAAGAGCTTGCACTTTCACAGGGAGGTGAGTAGCCCCAACATGGAGCCAACATAAAAACAAAAAGGAAAAAAAAAGGTAAAAAAAAAAAAAAAGTTCGATTCTTCTGTTCCTCTCGGCTGTATTTGCCAGCTTGCTAAATAACCACCACAGCAATTTGACGTCACATAAATATTTCTACTACAACTTTATCTTCTTTTCTCTCCCATCTTGAAGGAGGGAGATAATCATAAGATCCCCGACAAGGACAACTGTCAAACAAAAGTTAATAGAACTTGTATGAAATTGAAAGCTACTGCGGTGCTGATGTGGACTGGACCCACATGGCGAGAAAGATAAAGGAGGCCAGTGAACAGAAAACCCACACTAGCGCCATCCACGATATGATGAAATCCACCCAATGTGTCATTAAGGAAAAGGAAAAAACCTCCACAATAGAGTGGATTCAACTCAAATTCTCTCTCTAAGTTTCTTAGTTAAGGAGTGTACTTAGAATTGGTTGTTCACACTTTCCCAAAACTTTCATAACTTTCTATTGGTTGCTTTTTACAATTAATGAGTTAAGAGTTTTTGTTATTGTAGTGATAGATAGGATGATAAAGTTTCTTAACAAATATAATATATTATTATGATGACATGTCATATAGGGAAGTGTTAAGAACTCATATGTTATTGTGGATGCTCTAAGGCCACATGCATGGATGGGCAAGAGAAGAGAGACCGGTGTTTTTGAGGAGAGGAGGGACGGTGTGGTGCGGTGTGGTGTATACACACATACAGCCACCAGCCAAGAAGTTCATTCACAAACACACCCACACAAAGCTGATCACTTTTTGTAGTTAAAAGGTGGATGGTGACGGGAACCTGCAACTAATATATCTTGAGCAAAAATCTTTGCTCTTTTCTGGAGTGCAGAACAATATTGATTGTTTGCTACAGAGAAGAAGGTAGTGGTGGGTTGCACAGCTAGTATATACTGTAAATAATTAAGTAGCCCACCTCTTATGATTTGGGATTTGGGAACGGGCCCAGCCTCCCACCAACCACAAGACTACCTCCCACCTATTTGCAATATAACCCCAGCTCTTTAGACCCCACCACAAACACACTCTTTCACTTTAAATCTCTCTTTTTCTACAGTACACTAAAAAGATTAATTCATCTCCACATTGTTATGAGAATTTTGTAGATCTGATTAATGATATTTACACATTACCAGTGAACATTAACATGACAGCATAACAACAAGATTTTTTTCCTTTTTTTTTTTGAGCAGAGAACGGGCACATGAGACAGATGGTAAGGGGATAAGAATGACATAAATTTGGTCAAAGATCCTATTTAATCGTTCCATTAATAATTTCAGTGCCCTTTATACTCATTCATTACTTAGTAAATTAATCACAGAGTGATAGCTCAAATGATTGGCGGGCAGGCAGACGCAGATCCCAGCTGATTATTGCAAACTTTAAAACTATAGACTAAACTAACACTCTGACCCACATAAATCAGATTCACAATCTTCCATTAATAGTCAGGAAAGAACACCCACAAGTGGACAAAGGGCCAGATCATGCTCAGCAGTTATCCCAAGAATAAATTAAAATTTTAAGACAGGTTTGACCCACAAGGTATCCAAGTGTTGCAAAATGTAGTTTAAGTAAAAATTCGAGCAGGTACTTTGACCCAGATCTTCTTTGACCAGTCAGCTTCTTTTTTCAACTTACTGTAAACTACTAATAATAAATAAAGTTTGAGTTGAGAGGGAGGCAGAGAGAGAGGGGGATAGGGAGTTGTTGAAGGAGATGAGAAGATGAACCTTAAATGGTAGAAACTGTGCCAACTCCCAACTACTTGTACACCAGTTTTCTTCTCACCAATCCTTTGAAGAAGTCGAAGCTGTCAAAAGAGGGGGACAATGCCTACTCACTAAGAATGGAGATGTTCAAATCAAGCATCTATTGTTTAAATATATTCCAGGATACATTATAGAATAGCAATAATGCATATAAATTTACAACCAGAAAACATGCCGACAACACGGAAGGTGTAGTATTAACGTGGATCCAGAACTACGCACTAACAAAGCGCACATAACTATTTGGTTCCCTACTTTTATTTTGGTTTGAGGGGTGCGAGAAATGCAGGTTGTAAACAGGTAACTAATGCTTATCATAATTTATTAATGAAAATGCTTTTGTGGTGTCAATGATTTCCAGTTCAATATTTTCTACAAGATTCATAGCAAATCAAATAGTGACTACGCTACTTAGACTACCCATAAGACTATGTCCATGATGATAGGCTGTTTTGTAAAAGAATATCACAGCATTATAAAGCATACAACACACGCGGGAAAGTTGTATTCGAGGTGCATATAAAATCAATATCCTATGCAATGAACAGAACTCTCAGTTGACAGAAAAGAACATAACAATGAAGGAAATAGTATACATAGCAACATTTGCCAAATAGAGTGGGTTAGAAGTCAGCATATCTATATGGGAACACAGACACATCGCAGTCAGAGAACTCCACACTAAGTGCACAATGCATTTTGTTCCTGAACTGCGGTAAGATATGTTATTTTGCTGACAAATTATGGAAACAGGCACATCATAACGACGCATGTACCATAGTCAGAGCTAATGTGTCTAACAGGCAAAGATGTCCACAATGTAATAGCATTTCTAAATTGATCGGTAACTGAATACATCCTACAACAAGTATGACAGCCAAGTCATAGCTCGTTAGAGTCAAAGTGATAATTCATACTCAAATCAATGCATAAGTAGATAGGCAGCAGAGGCCAGTGAAGCAGCAAAGAACTAGAAAAGAACTGGCTAACTATCTTGAAAATAAAGGTGACTCTATAACCATTTTTAGTCATCATATCTTAATTAGTCAATCAACAATCCACATAAGATGTAATTCATATGTGTTCTAACCCTAAACATGTATCCAGCTACTCATTCGTTTTCATGACTATCTGTCCTTTCAAGTTCTGTTTCTTCTTTCCGCATGGGTCCCTTCAATCATGTGGTTGGCAGTGTATATGTTATCCCTTTTTCTTGTCTCTATGTCTCCTAAGTGTTTGCGAGGAGAGGAGAGAAGTAGGTTACAGAATTCATCCACAGGTCAGTACCACTATCTTTTTAGGTTTTATTCTGTGAATCATTAAAAAAAATATAACCAAGAATGCGTGAGATCAGTCACTTATCATATGATTAATTCAAGACCTTCGAGGGAATAAACAAATCTTCTAAGATTTGAATCATCCAAGAGTTCAAACAAAATGAAATCCTAAAACTTACAGCTAGCTTATTAGATCTCATATGTAACAGTCCAAGCAACTCCAAAACAAAAAAATCCCACACATTTCCTCCTTTCCCTTATTTGACCTATATGGGTGTAGGCAGAGGTGACCATGAGTTGGGCCAGAGCAGGCTTAAAATACCCTGCTTGAATATTGGCCCAGCCCATCATGTCAGGGACAGGGTAAGGGCCTGGTTTACCGTGTAATGTCAAACTAAACAGCCACCATCGACAGATCAATATCACAGTCTGCAGATATCAACTTTAACAATCAGATAATAGATTTTGCAGATGATACCTATTACCATCCGGGTGAAGCTCAAAACTTTGACCATCATCACTAACAGCCAATAAGTATCCTGATGATGTCAACCCCTGCAGTTAAAGAATATAAAGATTCTGCAGTGCTTCATAAAGACTCAATATTTGAAATACGCATAGAGAATATGGCTTATGCAACAAGCCTGAAGTCCATTTCAGACATTAGATTTTGTAAAGTCATCCACTTTAGTTACACGTTGCATTCATTTAAACATCTCATCTTTATAGAACTTCATCATTTCTCTGACCCTTCCGTGTCTTTTGGCCAGTTAGACTCAGCCAAAGGTATACCAAGATTTTGCTTTTTTAAAACTAAATTCTCAGAAATAAAACAGTTTTGAACTGAATTTCCATAATGACAAAATTTCCCAGTCCTAGGTACTGTAAATTCCAATGCAAACCATTTTTGGTTCTGTGTTACTTCCAACAACACGGAAGCACTCCATGTTAGAGTTGTATTGCATTCACACCTATTGATAATTCTCAATTATATTAGACATCAGCATTCCACACCAATCGGTTTTCTCCATTCTTCGTGGGATCTAAATATTTGACAAATAAAACAACACATCTCATAATTTTTGACCAAAACAAAGGATGTCTGCTTATGCATCCATGTTTACAATGCCCTGTGTTTAATTTATGATAATACTTCACCATTATTTTCAAGTCAGCATTCTCTGGTAAATCCAATAATCTCTCCAGAATTTTGAGGTACTGTGCCATTTTGTTTCCTTGATATGCTTGACAGAACTATAGTATCTCATTTACTCTTGCAGTTCAATAATGCGGAAGACGATAGTCAAACCGAATTTATACGGTACAACAAGTGAGGCTGGGACATCAGGGACCTTACCTGAATGGTTACTACACTGTCTACTGATTGGCCTTCTGTTGAATCCTTAACTATAACTTTTTGACCACTGCACACCCAGATTAAGGGAACACAAGTTTAACAGGGCATGACGAGTGAAAAATACAATGCAAAAGATCAGTAGACATATGCTCTAGTAGCTATAGCTTCAACCAAGTTATACTTCCCAAGGTTATCTCAAATTCAAACAAAGATGAAAAGACTGCCACATGGATGAAGTCGAAGGTAGGGTTGTAGTATATAGTTGATCAATAATATAGTAACAGAGAAAGAAATTAATCTGAATAAAGAATACACACGTGATGATCAGCTACACTGAACTACTCAACTGTAACATATAATAGCATTTAATGAGCTCGAGAGAAATTTATAACTAATCCAGAAAAGAATGAATGCATCAACAGTTTACGAGGGATGAAGGATGAAGCCCCATAAATTCCAGTAATCCATAGTAAAAACTCCCTCGAATCCTCCTTTTCTCACCACACTACTTCAGACCATAAAATGTCTATAACAAATAGAATGAAACCCAGAACTCCTACAACCCAAACACTTAATACTGATGCCAGAACACAACAAACATCACCACCACTCACACTCTGAACTTATAATATTGATAAGAATCTCAAAATACATGAATGTGAAATAAAGGAATATGTGGCTAAGAACACTATAAGGGGACAATAAAATCAGGAACAATTCTGCCAAATCAGAGCAAGTTCTACCTAGTAGGGTAAAATCCGCCAATCCACTACAGTGGCTAAATAAGGAATTAAGTCATTGATCATTACAACCCGTCATCATTTTTCTTAAACAACCAGCAGTAGGAGACAAATGTCTAGCAAGAGAAGCAACAATGGCTGATTCTGAAATTGTCCTTAGCTCAAATGTTTTTTACTGCGTATAGGCCCAAACTGCTCATTAGCCCGAGCCCCAAACCCATGATCTTACACCATCATCATTTCATCATATTAGATATGATCTAATATAATATAATTTTGATTTCAACACACAAAACCATTAATAATCACAGGTTGAGTACCTCACCTATGTAACCATGTTTTGTAGTATAAATCTTTTAATGGCTCGAAACCTGCAAAAACAAACAATTCATTTTCTAGGTTTCCGTAGGGGCTGATCACATAAGGGTCAATGCATGCATCAAAACATCAAGATGAGAAGCTCTTGGCAACTGATTAAATCTGGAGAAACTGAAGTGCCCGTCAAAGATATTAGACATAAGCTAACGTTATTTCATTGCTTTAGACACTTTTCCAGGCAATTGCATTATCAATCATCAAAGTCTAAAGCCTGGAAAAATACTCCAAACCATGACATTAACATATATAAAAATTAATTTTAAAAGCAAATGCGAGAACAATCATGTATTAATAGTCATAAATAAATCATGTAGAGTTCAAATGCAAGCAAAACCAATCTTCCAAGTCTCAGCCTTTCCAACCCCATGGTTGTTCAATTGTCCCACAACTAGCTATGCAATTGAAGTGTACCAGCATACGAAAAACCATATACGAAAAAAAGAACTTGACTGGATTTTGTAAAGTTGAAAGAACCACATACGAAAAAAGATCAGTCAAGCAAGCTGACTTACTTTGACGTATGAATATATCAAATAATGCCTCAAACTTATTGAAGAAGGATGCCATGATTTCTTCTCTTTGCAGCAGGCAATCAACAGTGGCCAACTCTTGCAGACGAGCATTCAAACAAGTTGTAGGATGCCGGTTATCCACATTTAGACCTATCCCTGTTAAACAAAGAAAGGATTGCGACATTTTCATCAAGCAGAAGTAATAAAGAAAACACATTTAGTGTGATAATCAGTACCAAACCACTAAATACAAAGGAAAAAGAAGCTGATAAGAAGCAGCACACAACCAAAGTTCATAACGAAACAGCATTTACCAGCACTAACATTGAACTTCTTTGATGTATATGTAGAGGTGCACAGTATTCCTCCTACTTTTAGATCATTTAAGTAAAGATCATTCGGCCACTTTATTCTTATGTCAAGATGTGGCAAACCCTGAAACCATTGATCACAAAATGTAAGAGATGATCCATATATGGTCAACTGACAGGAACAATTCAACCAACCATAGCAGACAAAAGCCCTCCTTTTAAATGACAACAGAAAAAGTGAGGGATAAAAACTATCATTTGTGATCACAGAGACATCCGACCTCTGTCCAGCCCAGAGTCAGGCATGCAAGAAAAGCACTAACCTTTCTATGACATAGGTCTTTTATGGCCTCTGTCACAGCCAGCGACACAACATACTGTAACAAGGGTACTACTCGTCCATCCTCCATCTGAATTGTAAATGAGAACAAAACACAGCCTTTTGGGGATTCCCACACGTTATTTGACCTCCCTGCACATTGAATAGCCAAATTGCTTATTACTTAAACTACAGAAACAAATATTGATCACGCATAACTATTTCAAATAAAAAACAAGTAGTCCTAACTGATAGCTATAATATGCAATTATGCAACTTAATTCGTCTAGAATAAGAATTTTATGCTTCTATTCTGATACTAGGAAACCAAAGAACTAAACCTCTTCCCTTGATCTGAACGTCAGCAAGACATACTGAGCCAACTGGAAGCTGGCAGAAATTTCTACATAGACAGAGAGAATTCAAAGCTTAATCAAACAGCTGAACCAAAATCAGATAACGATGATTGAAATGTACAAGATCAAAAAAAAACTGAATAGTCGACTATAGTGATACTCACTGGGATACCACATCGTGCGTGGAGCTCAACCTAGGAGACCAGATGAGAAACCTTCCAAAACATGTGGTAGTCAGCGAGTTCAAGTATGATTCGACATCAAAAGGCGGCTCCCTTTTCTCTTCTTCAGCAACTTTATCCAGCTCGGACCACAGTCGGACCAAACCATCGCTGTTCTCAGGGAGCTTCATCATATTGCTGCTCTTCAGCGACCTGGCGAGCTCGTTTTCAACGATCGATTTTCCACACAGAACCAACAGCGGAGGCTCTGGACGAGAATCCATTGACATAGAAACAGGACCACAAGGAATGAAGGAGGGAGAGCGGAGTTTTCCGTTACAGCAGAAAAGTGTTGTATCAGGCGAGAAAGAAGCAACTGCTCGGTAAATTGGAAGAAGCAAAGGCATGAAGTATCTGAGGGGTCCACGGCATGACAGCATAAGAAGTATTGGTGCTCCGACGACGTCGTCTGTGGCCCTACTTCTTCAACTACTCCCCCGGCGGCGGGCGGAGAGGGACTTTGAAGAACAGGAACTGAAAGCAACTCAGTATCGGACAGGTAAATCTACGGGTGAGGAAACGGTTAGATTATTTTTGAAAGCACAACCGACCATTTCATATAATCTTCATACAAATACAACCGAGTAAGATCATCACAAGAATGCTCAAGCCTAACAAAAACATCATGGTTAGGTTTGATCACTTAGCCACCACGATTGCAACCTGGTCCAACATGGGACGTTGCTTGAGTGGTACTAATGCCATAAATGGCCAAACCTAACCCACAATCCAACCAACAACAATACCAAAATAAGACTAAACTAAACATAAGAAAAGTTCATAACTACTAGAAAATAAAACAGAAAACTAATTATTAGACCCATCTTAACTTACGAGTTCCAACAACCCCATACCAACACAAAACCAAAAGCCAAACACACCCTTAACCCAACCCATGTCAGCGGCACCAGATCTTCATTCCTGTTCATCCCACCGCTGACCCTGAACAAAACCACAATCGCCTACACCTCCTCAATTGACCATCAAAATCAATTTCTCCAACCAAATTGAAATCGATCCTCAATTCTTTTGATCGTAACTCGTGGAAACCCAGAGGCGGGCAGCAACATGGGTTGATCATGGCCCGTACCAGCCAAAAGAGGCACACCGAGAGATAGAGAATGACAAAGCAACGGTGGATGCGGCCAATTGAGACTATGGGTAGACCGGAAGAGTTGGAGGAACCGAAATCTTTTAAGCCCGCCGATGATGCATGCAACCCGCTCTTACACGCTAGAGCCGCAGGTAAGAACCCACCGACAAAGTAGAACCCAAAACAACTAATTTGAAGGCAAAGCCCCCGCCGAAGGGGGATGGAAGGCAAATTAGCAGCAATATACTTGTGGCTTTAGATGAACAGAGAAGAAAAGGGAGGAGAGAGTATCATGCGAAGAGATATTAACCTGCTGGGGAACCTAAAATGGGCGAAGAACGAAGTGACCGAAGGCGGCGGATTTGCGGCGTTCCTGGAGGCTGGAGGTGAAGAAGTCACTCTCATTCGGCTCTCCAGCGTCCGAATAAGAGGTGTAGAGTTGAGTTTGAAAATTGGGATCTTGGGATGCATGCATACGATCGAGAGAGGTTTTGATTTGAAAACGGATGACATGTCGGTTTCATCCGGTTAACGGGTGAAAAATCTGAAAAAATTGGTGAAAATGGGTGAGGGTGAAATGGGGTGGGCGACGGGTTGGGTCGGGTCAGGTTGGGTGAACATTTTTCATCCAATCATCTGACCTGTTCACCTGTGTCCCGACTTGTCACCCACTAAATAAAAAGAATATACTTCTCATATTTGTTCAGATAATTTGGAAATATTCTTATTAATACTCTATGTTTTGAGTGTGTTATTGACATTAGTTGATGTGGTATGTATTGTTAAACAAATATGAATGTATTTTTTTGAAAAATTAAGTTTATATAAGGTGTAAAAAACAAACAATGCTTGCTAAAAGCAGGTGATGAAGTTGTGGGTGATGGGGGTCGGGTTGGATGGTGCGGGAAATGAGTGACGTGTCAGGTGGAGCGTCACCCGACCCGAACCCAACCCGTTGTCATCCCTAGTGGCTAAATGTGTGGTTGACCGCCATCATCGGTAGTGGTAGTTTGAGAATCGACTGGGGAGAGGAGAGGAGGGTGTGTGAGAGTTACATTGTGGCGAAACGGGTAGATTATTTAAGATAACCAAAGTAATCGTTTTTTAAATTGAGGTTTAATTCAAACTACGGTTATCCGTAATAATTGAATTTTTATCAACATATTTTTATAGAAAAAATGCAATAGTTTCATCCAAACTTATTTGGTTTTGGAGTAAATTTGATTATTTATGTTGTTGTTTTTTTCAAATTTATGTTGTTTTCTAGGCTATACGTAAAGCTTCCAGTCAACTCTTAATATCTGATTTGTTAGTTCACTTTTGTTGGTTATTTCATGAAGTTTCATTATTTCATTTATTTCATGAAGTTTGATCATTTCAAGTAACACCCCTACTGTCACGCACATTTTTGGGCAAGCAGCTTGACAACTATGACATGCCTTGTTGCTGGCCTTGTCTGGTTGTGTGTGATGGAAATCTAAATTGGTATGCTTTGTGCAAGTGTCATGAACACGTCCTTTGGGGTTGGCCTGAGGGTCGGGCCTAAGGGCGTGATGCCGAGGACACACGACCCTTGTTGTGCGCAGCCGATGCCGCACAAGCCTTGTTGTGTGCCTTGTGGGCGCAACTGTGTGGTGTCGCAGGTGCCTAGACTGGCGCCCTGTCCCTTATGCTGCAGCTGATGGTGCCTGGACGCTGCCGCAGGCACCCAGTGCCCATCTGGACACTATCCGTAGGCACAAGGTGCAATGTCGAGGGCCCACGAGCCTCGTCGTGTGCACCTTGGGGCATGCAAGCACTATCTTAGGTGCCCAGACCTTGTCTGGGGCGCCCAGTGCCTGATGCTGCAGGAAGCTGGTGTTGGGCGCTGCCACAGGCACCCAGTGACCACCTGCGCACTGCCGCAGGCACCGTGATGCAGCCGATATGAAGTTGACTCAAAACGTGTGGGACTTTGACAACTTTGCTGAGGACCCAAGAAGACCGAAGGTCACCCTTGACTAATAAGAGATGTTGGCAATGTTTCGTGGCTATTGGAGTTTGCATCTGATTTTAGTGAATTTTTGAAGTATTTCTAGACTATGCTGGGATTTGGCTGCAAAGGGGCATGTCTGGGTCTGGTCTGGCCTGAAAGGTACATTAACCTCTTTAGGGGGCTGGTTAGTCTCTGTCTGGCCTGCCCCCAGGCAGCCTACACGGCTGTGTCCCGGCTGGGCACCTAAGTGCCCGAGGGCCTCAAAGGCTATATTTTACCCATGAATGGGGATGTCGGGACACTTGAACTCCTTGGCGGTGTTGAGCCCATGTGGCCACACCGACGGCTAGGTGAACTAGTCGTGGGTCACCCCGGGCTGCCTGGAGAGCACCCGGCTAGACATGTGAGTGCCTAGAACATGCCTATTGGCATGTCCCACTACCTCTAGCTCGGGTAGTGGGCTTCAACGGCTGTGGGGCCTTGCCCCACCTGCCGGTGTCCCTAATGTTAAGTTGTGCCAGCGTGCGTTTGTCGTATTACTGATTCCGCACCTAGGCAAGTGCGGGAGTGCGAGGGGCGACGCACTAAGTTGGGACTTGTGTCCGGCATGGCCAAGATGGTCCGGATGGTGGTGAGTGCACAGCGTTGCCCGCGCTGGTGCGTCCCTACTGAAGGTGCTTGGCACTGGGGTTGCTCCACCAGGGAAGGTGTTCATTCAGTGGAGTGCCCCGCACATCCATGCCTTTGGGCAAAGGGGTGTGAGGATGAGGGAACTCACCGTGGGGCGGTTCAAGACCACCCTCAGTCATGCTTGTGGCACAAGGGTTGGTTCGGTTAGGCTGGTCGGGCATTGGCCCGACGCCGATCATGAGTGTTGTTTAGTTTGGTTGCCTAGATGTCCCTTGATTCTTGCCGTGTGTGCTTGTTTGCTATATGTGGGCTATGTGTGCTGCGTATACCGCTGGACCTGGCTTCCAAGCGAAAAAAATTTGTTTATGAAATATGCTCATGACACCTACCGCTAATCAAATCATTAACTCTTAAACTGTCTCATTCATCATTACATTCGCAGCGGAATTCTACTATAGTGGTGGGTGATACAATGCTGTTAGCCACCCACGTGACTAATAAGGCCTAATTCAAATATAGTAACGGTCTGATTGATCAGAATTCCCGAGTACTTATACAATACATTATCATTCCATTTCTAAATTGAGTCTTATACAATCCATAAATGTGACAATGATATCATTATCTGTCATACTTAATAGGTAACGATCACTTATTTTATACTCGAGTATGTATATTTATATAAGTCGATCTATAGTCTACAGAATGATCATTCATCCCAAAAAACGTGCACATGATGGTCATTTAATTTGAATAATTGTGTGTCATTTTTCCAAATGGCAACATTATGTTAAATGGATCAATAACCTTAACCCATAGTCGTTATTTGTGCAGATGAAATGGTGTGAACAGTAGAGTTTATGCGGTTAATTTTTTTTTGATAGTTACGGTAGTGGGTAGGTTTCAAATCCATGACCTTTAGTTCTTGTATATCATTCCTCTACCGACCAAGCCATAGGGGCTTGACGAAGTTTATGCGGCTAATGAATGACATAGTATTTAGGTTTTCAAACAAAGAGTGAATGGTGGATATAGATGACCTAGAGAATGTATTTGGATTTATAAAAAATTATTTGTGTGGGCCTAAAGAAGTGATAGTATTTTTTATTGCTATTATACTAATAGTTCTAGAATTAATACATATCCCAGTAACATATGTTCATATTTATCAATTTATTTATTGGGAAAATTCACAATATAACCCCTTTTTCTTTTGTAATTCACAATATACCCCTGTTGGTTTTCGTAATTCAACTTTAAACATGCTTAAATGTTGTCCAAAATTGATGAAACTTTACATAGACGATGCTAAAGTGTTATATTTTTGGTCCAAAATCAAATTTGAAGTTTTTAAACTCATATGTGACAAGTGGGACCCAGTGAACATGTCACAATTTTCATTAGGTCCCACAGGTCACATGTGAGCTTAAAAAACTTTAAATTTGATATTGGACCAAAATTTAACAATTTAGCATCGTCCATGTAAAGTTTCATCAATTTTGAATAACATTTAAGCATGTTTAAAGTTGAATTACGAAAACCAACAGGGGTATACTGTAAATTACGAAAGAAAAAAGGGGTATATTGTGAATTTTCCCTTATTTATTTTTAATTAAATTAATTAAATGAGTCGGGTTGAATTCAGGTTAAGACTTATAACCCATACCCAACCCATATATTTAATAGGTAACCCATACCCAACCTAATAATTAAATGGGTCAATAATCTGTATTCATACTCGTTATTTACGAGTTGGGTATGGGTCGGGTTTTCGGGTTGGGTAAAAATTGTCACCCCTAATATTGACCTTCCAAATTCTGCCTTGACCCACAACTCTCAGTATTTATAGAAAAACCCCAATACTTTTGGAAATTACATTTTACCCCAAATTTTATAAAATCTTACAAAATTCATTTAAATTCCTTTTTAAGCCTAGTTTTTGGCTATAATTCTCTATACCCTAAACCCTAAACTTTATTTTAATTACTGTTTTACCTCAATCTTTGCGGCATTAATATTTGTAACCTTAAATTTAATTTAAACTTAATATAACATAACATAAAGTGGCCTAAATACATGGCCTTATTACAACTTTGACTTATAATATAAATTACATATAAATGTCCACATTTATACTATAAGTCTTGACTTTCACTATAATTATCCCAATATTTTTATAATTGCATTTTAGCCCCATTAATTTATCTTATGACATTATAAGTTATCTTTAAACATAGTAAGTTAGCCAAAAGATTTAAATAACATTTTAGCACATAATTAAATCTTATAAAGCTTATATACCGACGGCTTTGATTAATTTGTAACATTAATAATATATAAACCTTTAATAGCATAAGGTAAGTATACTTACTTGTTTTATGTCACAAAAATCAGCCTAGTAACAGCTTGAACTCACGGCCTAATTTCATAATAGGCTTAGGTTAGTTTTTTTGTACATAATTTATACATGAACTTGACTAACACATCATTAAGGTAGGGATTTCGCTTACTTTAAGATTGAACTTAAGCTTGTTTTTCCACCCTTTGGACAGAACATTTCCCAAGGTTTAGGGCATCATTCGGCAAGGTTTTTGCAACGAAAGAAAGACATGAATTAGTCTTATGACTTAAGGATCATTAAGGAGTAAAATAGCTTATAAAGTCATGATTTTACCTTGATATTATAAGGCTGTTATAGGTATGAAACCGCCTGATTTTTAAGGCATAAGAAGAGTGTTAATACACCTTATAAACCAAGGAATAAAAACCGTAAACAATAAGGTAGAAGATGGCTAGGTTTACCTTGTCAAAAATGCCTAAAATGGAGTTTTTGGCATGGATTTGGATATCCCTTGAAGCTATTGCAATATCTACTAATTAAACAAGTATGTAAAAGGAGAAGAAAATGAGCAAAAAGAACTAAGGAACTCAACCGGGACTGAAGTAAAAGAAGAGATATATGCTTAAAGCATGTTTTTACCTTTAAAATGTCTTCAGCTTTCTTCCCCCTTTGTTTTGGTTTCCAGCCAAAGTTACTAGTGTTATTCACAGCCTAACTCGTGAGAATGAAGAGGAGGATGAGGCTAATGTTTGGTTCATCGGAAAGAGGAGTGAAATATGAAGAAAATGAACCATAAAATGACTTAAATGATTACCTTAGTCAAAGTGGGTTGAATTCTGAAGTTGGCTGCTTCCTAGCTTAACAATGGAGTAAAATTAGAGCTTTTGCCTCTGAACTCTCGACTGGAATGGGGTGGGAGGAAAGAGAAAGGCTGATTTTGCTTATAAGGTAAGAAAACTTAAATTAAGGAATTGTAATGGATGACTCATCAAATTAGCTAGATATTTGTCAAGTGAGCCAGGCTGTATATAGCCTACTTTGCCGCTCATTTGCATTCAAATGTGGGTAATGTTTATCATTGACTTGGTTAAGTGACTAGGTCATAATTTGACAATATTTGTGTATTATTCACATTTTGGTGCCAAACTTTGGATTTTTTTGTAAATTCTTTGAATTAGGGTTACTAATGTGATACGAAGTAGTACACATGTTAATTAAGGTGTATACAAGGCTATTTAGCCATTCAAAGTCAACTTTTGGACACTTTTATAAAAATGTGTCTTAAGGAGTTTTAGAGCTCCTTTTTGTGTTTTGACTCTTTCTAGAGTTTGGTTTGCTTTGGTAATGGTTTTATCATGTTAAAACCTTAGTTATAAGGTTTAGGAATCCACTTTGGACCCTAATCAAGGTTACATAATCCTTAAGGCTTCTTTAGAGCACAACTTGCCTTAAGTGATTTTTAAGCATGTTTTTGCTTGTTTTGATCTTTGATTATTTCCAAATAATTATAGAGGCATGTTTAAGCCATAATATATATAAGGGAAAATTACATCCCCCACCCATGACATATAACGAAATTACATCCCCCACCCACGTCTTTTGAAATATTACTTTGCGCACCCATCAGTTTTGGCCCGTTTTACATCCGTCACTCATTTACACATTTCCGTTTGTTTAGTCCACGTGGCGGTAATATATTGGTGCATTGTCAAATAATGAAAACCGGCCTTTTTTGTTTACTGAACCGGTCCCAGTCATTTAATTCATTTGTTCTTACTCCATTTTCACCGGTGGCTGCGAAAAACCCTTCTCGATGGCTCTGTTGTTCTTCCTCCTTCGAACAAACATGGATCTGGTTTGTCGATTCTAAAACTCTGGTTTGCTGTTCGTATACACTGTCGCTGCTCTTGGTTTCGATTCAGGCGGTGGGTTCTCCTTACGTCGTTGTGTCTGTTTGGTACGCGATGCATTCTCGATTTAGGGTTTCGCTGGTCCCCCTTTTGACCATTTTTGCTGTTGCCTCTGGGTTACTTGAACTCTTGGCTATTATATTGATTGCTTCAAGGGCTTTTAGAGTTGATGTTGTTGGTTGACGGGTTTTGGTTTGCCCTTCTGGTTTTTTACTTGCTAACTCGGATGTCTCTGTTCCGTTGCTCCCCTTTTTGACTGGACGACGGGTGTGGGTTTGCCTTTCTGCTTTGACAAAGTCATTTTGGCTGTTGTATCGATATCTTCAAGTGTTTTTTTGAGTCAATGTTGTTGGCTCACAATTCGGCTGGTAGATTGACAGAATCGGTTGGTTGCTCATTTTTTACTGGCCGTCGTGTGTGGGTTTACCTTTCTGGTTTACCAATCGACAGTGTTATTAGTGTTGAACTTGTAGATTGAACAAGTGTTGAAGCAGTCCTTGTGACAGTTTCATAGCTGTCTAGTGGAAGCGGCATTGCTAAAACCATTGTTGCTCCTGGACAGTTGTGCCACTGTATATTTGGATTGCTCCATTTAGATGTTAATCACAGTTTTTTATAAATACTGCTGCTGAATATGATTGTGTATCATGATTTTTTCATGTAAAGCCCAATGGACAGTGTTATTAGTGTTGAACTTGTAGATTGAACAAGTGTTGAAGCAGTCCTTGTGACAGTTTCATAGCTGTCTAGTGGAAGCGGCATTGCTAAAACCATTGTTGCTCCTGGACAGTTGTGCCACTGTATATCTGGATTGCTCCATTTAGATGTTAATCACAGTTTTTTACTAATACTGCTGCTGAATATGATTGTGTATCATGATTTTTTCATGTAAAGCCCAATGGACAGTGTTATTAGTGTTGAACTTGTAGATTGAACAAGTGTTGAAGCAGTCCTTGTGACAGTTTCATAGCTATCTAGTGGAAGCGGCATTGCTAAAACCATTGTTGCTCCTGGACAGTTGTGCCACTGTATATTTGGATTGCTCCATTTATATGTTAATCACAGTTTTTTACTAGTACCACTATCATGAGAGCAATGATGACGGGCAACATGCTGTGTCTGAGCTAATTTTCGCATTCTTACTTGAGTTTGAAATGTGTTTGGTTGATTTTTAATAGGGAACACTTCTATAAGATGTCATCCTCAAGCCATATAAACAGTGCAAGTCTCTTTACATTTGTGAATGTCAAGTGTAAGTGTCGAAGGAATGCTAAGTTGTTTGTGTCGTTCACATCCGAAAATGATGGAAAGCTATTTTACACGTGTGATTGTCCACACCCAATATTCAAGTGGTGGCATGAAGAGGAGTACAACAGACATCTTCTTAACCGCGATTACTATGGTGAAGAGGTGAACCAAGGCGTCCGTAATGCTGATATGGTGAGGATTATTGAAGAAATACATGCGTTGAGACTGGAGTTAAAGGATATGAAGAATAGTGGAATAAATAGGGGAGGTGTTAGCTTTTATGTCCTTGTTGTAATAGTTGTGTTGTTGGTAGTTAGACTGGTTTAGCCTGTTGGTGTAATATTAGCGTTTTACTACTTAATGCAGAGACATGTACTGCACTATTTGGAGCTATGTACTATAATGTTAGTTGTTTTCTGTTTAATCAATGAGATGAGAATGCAATTGTGTCCATGCATTTGTTTTTAGTGTAACACTTTATCTCTCTGTTTATCAGTGGTAATGTTATCAGCCACAATCTATGATGACACAACTCCATCAGTTTCCCATTGAACATCCTTAAAATAAGACTTGTCTGAAAGCAGTTACATCACCAAAATAAGCAACAGTACACTCTAAACTACCGGTCTTGATCAAATACATGTTTACAGTACATCACAGAACAACATTCTTGCCATCATTCTCCAGTAGATTCAAAAACCACAAGAAACATGTTTAAAGTACATCACAGAACCATCATTCTTCCATCATCCACCAACAGATTCAAAAACCACAAAAAACAAGTTTAAAGTACATCAAAAACCAACATTCTTCCATCCCTATCTACTCTTCAAAATCCAGCATTCTTCCAGCAGATTCAAAAACTATCATTCTGCCATCATTCTTCCAGCAGATTCAAAAACCATCATTCTTCCATCATCCGCTACTCTTCAAGTGTGGAACCAGACCTGCAACAGCACACTCAAACCAGTAACTACATGTGGAAATTACACAATAATGAAACAACAGAAAGTAGAAAGTAGAATTATAACACAATATAACAGCAGCAAGTTACCTATCCCTTCTTTTGTTCTGCTGCCTCTTTGATGACCTAATCGATACAGACACTTCCTTTCTTTTCCTTGTCCTCGTTGGTGGTTGCTCTCTCCCATCTCCACTGTCCGAAATAGCTATAAGACCTTCACCCTGCCCCACTGATCTGTTTGTCTGAGCTGTGCAAGTCCTAGAGTTGTGCCCCCTTTGCTTACACTTTGCACATGTAATATGGGTTGACCTCTTTGGGTTAGGCCTCGCCTCACCTTCCTCTCGTCTTCTATTTTTTTTTTGTCTACCAGGTAGCTTCTTAAGAAAAGGAGGGGAGAGAATTCGCAGTCCTATGGGATCAGGCCATATAGACGGGTCTGGTATTGGGGAAACAGCTTTTTCATAGGCCTTGGCATACTTTGACATGGAAAAATAAGAATCCACAAACTGCTCCTTGTCAATTCTTTTCCAGTTCAACACAGCACACACATGTTTACATGGGATACCAGATTGATCCCATGCCATACAGTCACAGTGTCTATCCCTAAGGTTCACAATGTAATGTCTAGTCGATTCAGTGACTTCAAACTCAAAGTCACTACTAGCTGTGAGGCCACATCTACAACCGGCCTTGGTGTTCTTGTACAGAATCTTCTTCACATAAGGTGTGACTTTCCCATTCATTTTTTTGATTGACTCTCTTCTATCGTTGATTTTCTTCATCAGTATTCGACGCAAGCTTTCTAGCAAGGAGAATATGGGACTGCCTCTAATGCCAGACAGTTTACTATTGAATGACTCAACAAAATTAGAGGTGGTTTCTATGACTCTAGTCTCATAAGGCATGTGATATCTAACCCATAGTGTGTAATCCACCTCCCTCAGATATCTGAAAGCCCCAAAAGACGTTTCCTCTATCCTTTTCAACACGTCTTTGAAAGCAGATTGTGTGTAACACTGACATGCCTCCCAAAACAAATTCCTTAACATAGCACCTACCATATTTAAGTACCGTACACAAATATGTTACCGTAAATGAATAAAAAAGCAAACATGTTACAGAAGTTGCTAACACAAGAACAAATTAAATTGTCATGTACCAGGATTGTCCTTCTTGAAGTTTGCATACAGGTGCCTGCAGCATATCCTCCTTGTTACCTCAGGCATCACAGCTTGGAGAGCAGGCTCCACACCCTAAGTCACAAGAAAGACAAGCGTAAGATAAAATATTTACGTACAAGTTAGACCACTTAATTTAACTATTAAGATAATAGTTTACCTTCTGCCTATCAGAGATTATCACCCATTTACTTCTCACTTCCTCACTAGCAATTAATCTGAGATTGCTAAAGAAGTATGTCCATGTTTCTGTCGTCTCACTTGCAACAACAGCAAACGCCACTGGAAAAATCCCGTTGTTTCCATCAATAGAAACTGCACTCAGGAGAACTCCTCCGTATGGACCCTTCAAGTGGCAACCATCAACACCAAGAAACGGACGACAGCCTTGCAGAAATCCTTCTTTTAGAGCGTTGAAACATATGAACATCTTGGAGAAGGTCGGGGCCCATTAGAGTACTCTTGATGTTTCAAGTCAATGATAGAACCCGGGTTCCTCTCTGAAGCTATCTTGGTGTACTGGTGAAGCATGGCGTATGACTCAGCATGGTTTCCCTGAAGTAGTTTCATGGCATCTTTCTTAGCCCGAAAACACTTCATGTAATTGACCATAACACCATACTTTGATCGTATTAAGGTTTGGATTCCAGCGGGGACATGGTGCTGTTGGCTTTCAATTCTGGCAGAATTTTCCTCATGATCCAATTAGAGGTGGCAGCAGGGTTTTCAGAGAGTCTTTGGCAGGTATGTTCACCCTTGATTGTCTTGATCATAAATGTAATGTTATCAGCCAGAAGGGAAGCATGTAACCTCCATTGACAAGTGTCTAAGTTGTTGCACAAGACCGTGTACTTCCATGGGTCATTAGCAACCCGGTGAAGGTCAATGCCTTCTTGTACAGCATAA
This sequence comes from Limonium bicolor, assembly GCA_023374045.1. Lineage (NCBI taxonomy): Eukaryota > Viridiplantae > Streptophyta > Magnoliopsida > Caryophyllales > Plumbaginaceae > Limonium > Limonium bicolor. The sequence goes on from CM041780.1 coordinate 151,444,891, forward strand.
TCCTCAATCACTTCTCTGAACACCGCCTTATTCAAGAACATTTGTCTTGGTTGTAGCTTTATTGTACCATCAGGCTGTAACTCGAAAGGCTTACCATCTTTCAGATACCTCTCATCTCCAGTGACACCCTCGTCCTCATCCCCAGAAAAGCTACCTCCCTCCCTTATCTTTCCAACAGTGTCAACATCTATCTCTCCATCATCAACTCCATCATCATTCTCACAATCTGTGTCAGCCTGTTCGGATGAGCTGAAGCTAATGTCATCATCAGAGTTGTGGTCCCATGAATCATCAGAAAATTGGGGATTAAACTCCTCAATCTGATCTGCCTGATTTTCCTCGTTCTGCACGTTTGAAGTTTTCTCCTCTGTATGAGGAACTATGGTCTGAAGAGCAGCATTGTTGTCAGTTGCACTATTGTGGTTTGAAGCAATTGTAGGGCTACATAGGGAGGGAGTGCCTGATCCAATAGGCCCTGTTGATTGATCGGATGATGGAACACAAGCAGAATGTAGAAGCCTATGAGATGACCGTGGAGGTAATGAGATCCCTTGCCGAGGTAATGTTGGAAGACTATCGGTGATAAGATTCAGCCCTCTTGGTTTTTTTTTCTTTTTCCCAGTTTTTTGTGTTAGTGCAGACAGTGTATGTGATGGTTGAGGAGGGTTCGGTGCTGCTTCGTTTTGTGGGGGTAAAGACAGTGTATGTGATGGTTGAGAAGGATTAGGTGGAGGTTCAGGAAGTGCTGCTTGAGAAGGCAGTATGTTTGGTATTTGTGTTTCAGGATCTTGATTTTGTGAAGGTTGAGTTTCTGGTGGTGAGGTGGGGTATATGACATCAATATCAACAACACCCGTTTCATCGAACTCCAAAAAAACATCATGCTTCTCATCATTGTGAACGGGTTCTTTATCCCTCTTGTCCGCATCATCCAACCAACGTCTATAGGTGGCCATCAACTCTGTGTCCTTCTTACCATCTTCAACAATAATCTGAACCGAATCCTTACCCTCGAACAAAGTAAGCATACTCAGCAATTGTCTATCGCACCCAATTTCTATGTTCTTCCCACTTTTAGGGTGCTTGTACAAGAATAAGGGGTGTTGTGGAATTGAGGATGGGCATTTACTCTGAATTAATTTCACACAGTCATCAACTAAATCAATCGTCGAGTATCTGTCTGGGTCGAAGGGCATGTGATGTCTATACGTACCACCCTTGTACGTAACATCAAGGTGTGTTTCCATTTCTACAAAGCAGACAAACACTTGTAAATAATCATTACAAAATTAACATACATTATCCATGATTACAATCCAAATAGAGCTAGAATTTTGTAGTCTCAAAACTGAATTGTTTTGACAAGGATACACAACACCAATTCTGTCAATCTACAAGTTCAATAAAAAATCACTACAAACACTCAACACAGCATACAAAAGAACATATATAAGAGGGAGCAACCAACCAATTATGTCAATCAACCAATTTGTTAAACCAGAAAGGTAAACCCACACACGTCGGCCAGTAAAAAAACACTTGAAGATATCGATACAACAGCCAAAATGACTTTGTCAAAGCAGAATGGCAAACCCACACCCGTCGTCCAGTCAAAAAAGGGGAGCAGCGGAACAGGAGACATCCGAGTTAGCAAGTAAAAAACCAGAAGGGCAAACCAAAACCCGTCAACCAACAACATCAACTCGAAAAGCCCTTGAAGCAATCAATATAATAGCCAAGAGTTCAAGTAACCCAGAGGCAACAGCAAAAATGGTCGCAAGGGGGACCAGCGAAACCCTAAATCGAGAATGCATCGCGTACCAAACAGACACAACGAGATAAGGAGAACCCACCGCCTGAATCGAAACCAAGAGCAGCGACAGTGTATACGAACAGCAAACCAGAGTTTTAGAATCGACAAACGAGATCCATGTTTGTTCGAAGGAGGAAGAACAATAGAGCCATCGAGAAGGGTTTTTTCGCAGCCACCGGTGAAAATGGAGTAAGAACAAATGAATTAAATGACTGGGACCGGTTCAGTAAACAAAAAAGGCCGGTTTTCACAAATTGACAATGCACCAATATATTACCGCCACGTGGACTAAACAAACGGAAATGTGTAAATGAGTGACGGATGTAAAACGGGCCAAAACTGATGGGTGCGCAAAGTAATATTTCAAAAGACGTGGGTGGGGGATGTAATTTCGTTATATGTCGTGGGTGGGGGATGTAATTTTCCCTATATATAATTATATGTTTAGATCATATTTAATTAGTTAGGGGTATTTCAGATAGGCTTTTAAGCTACTAAAGCAACATCCTAAACAGATCATATTACACATAGTAGTTGTCTTAGTTGGTGTTTACTTTGGGTCGGATCTAGTTTGAAATTGTTTCATGAAAATGGAATGGTATTCTAAGTAGTCCTTGCAACTTTTTAAATTTCTTTCTGGTCCAGTTACAAAACGCGAAGTTTTTAAGGCCTTAAACTTAAGTTCTATTTGGCAGCAACATTTTATGCTGTCTTTATTTTAAAAGACTAGATTTATAGTAAAAGTACTCTATGTGTCTCAATACTATTGGTTCAGAATATTAGATATAGTTTACTATTAATTTTTTTTAAACCAGTTTACTATTAATTAACCACACTTGAATAAAGTAACCATAGACATCTTTATTGTACCTTTATCTAACGGTACCTTAGGGGTCGTTCGACCACGGCTTGCAAAAGCTACTCATCCTAGCTTTTCCTTTAATCTACCCCGTTGTAACTTAACATATATGTATTGAGTTAGATTTTGGCCCCGTTATGAGCTAGGTTTTAAAGCTTTTTTTTTTTGATGAAAGGTTTTAAAGCTTTATCATAAAGCTTACTCTAGTTAACAAATATCAACTTGACAAGTGTACCATAGTTGAATGTACATCAAATAATATATTGACATTTAAACAGCACCACATTAATCTTATATTCGCCGAAAAGAATGGGCCCTTTAACTAATAATGAAATAACGAGTGTTAGGCGTCGTTCGCCAAACGCAGATAATGGAGCCTTTAAGATAAAGGTGCCTATGGTTATGTGGTTAACCAACCATGATATGCCATGTGGTTAATAAATCCACTTAGGGCTGTCCATTCGGTTTATTCGGTTAACCGAAAACCGAATTGCTAAAAACCGTTCGGTTTTTCGGTTAATTCGGTTCTAACCGAATTACAGTATTATAACCGATTTAACCGAAAACCGATTTAACCGAAAACCGAAATATTAGATCACTGCATAACCGATAACCGAACCGAATTTATATTCGGTTATTCGGTTACCGAATTAACCGATTTAACCGAATTTATATTCGGTTATTCGGTTACCGAATTAACCGATTTAACCGAATTGCCATATAAACCGCATAAGCTGGAAAAAAAACCAAAAAACCCGAAATTATATAATCAAAACTGAATGATCCTGAACTGTAATATTGCTGCACAGCAGCACATATGGCTCTTGAAGCCAAAGATGGGGAGTTTTACTTTAAATCATCTAAGTCACATAACTATCTACCAAAAAGGGAAATTAATGTTTTTGTTACAAGGTGAAGTCCAATTAAAAGTCAAGGAGAAGTGGCTGCTTTCAAGTTCCACCAGTTGGCCTTTTCCAGTTTCACCAGTTGAATTGATGGACCACACACAAACGTACAGTTCGCCACTAGCAAATACTCCAACAACATAACCATCACCCTCAAAACGTTGGCAAGAATTCACACCTGATGGTAATATGATTACAGAGTTTAATCAGTTTTATAGAATGGAGAAGCATACAACAGCTGAATCAAGTAGAAACTGGTCAAAAACAGATGACAAATAAGTATTTTTTTACAGACTAAAATCATTCTAAAACTTAGCATTATCTGAGATGAAAATCCAGGAGCAGCAAGTCATGACATTAAACATCGCAGATTGCATATCAGTTGAGGATAGAGCAATAGTAAAAACAGCAGCATGTTAGCATTGTGAATCATTCTCAGAATGCAGCAGCAGTATGAATGCAGCAATTTGTGTGTTGATAAATGCAGAACGGATTGAGGAAGTGTCATTTGGGAACAAAAAAACAACTTGCAATATATATATATTTATATGTAATAGATGAGATTGCAAATTGAAAAGAAATACTAACCAATCTACATCATTCAAACACCCAAAATAGTTGATCCATGGAATGTTTAGCCATTTCTGAAAAAGAAACGATGAAGAACTGAATCTAGTTGTAAAGGTCAGCATCTAATTGTGTAATACAAGTAAGGGAAGTGTAGAAAATAAACTTACCCTAATCCACATCTTTCATACTCCCAATATTGTTGATTCAACAGAAAGGTTAGTCATTTCTGTAAATGAAAAGATAAGAATAAATTATTATGAACAAGTGCAACAACATAATACAAACTAATCTAATTAATCTAATATAAATACCTTTTTGCAGTTCTTCCACCTCCTCAGGTTCTTCTTCTACCCCAGTTGAAATAATTTGGTTTGTTAGCCAATTTTGCAAGCATATGAGAGTCTGGACCATATCCGCATTCAAAGAGCTCCTAAAATCATCAAGTACCCTTCCACTGGTACTAAACGCTGATTCAGAAGCTACCGTAGAGATAGGGACAACCAACACATCTCGAGCCATCTCACTTAGTATGGGGAAACGTTCACTATTGATCTTCCACCACTTTAGAACATCAATGGAATCATCTGTTGGCTCCTCTTTCAAGTACCTCACAAGATCTGACATGCCCTCATCATTTCCTAACATTGTCTTAAACTTTTTTCTATATTTACTTTTCCCAAGTGAAGTTTCAGAAGTAGAACAAGAAGATGGGAGGGAAGAAACTTCATCATCAGCATTTGAAACAACTGGTCTGGACTCGTTTTCATACCAACTATACATTTCATTCAAGGTTTCTCTGATTTGGGTACAAATCTTTTCCGCCAATTCTGACTCAAACTTCTCACAAACAACAAATTCAACATATTTGAGCTTTGGGCCGGGTCAAGTATGCAAGCAAGGTATAACAACATATTTTTCTCCATACCACCCCAATACTTTTCATACTTTTCCCTCATCCCCTTAGCCATAGATCTGAACAACACATCACCACTATCACAAGACTCATCCAGCAAATCAGAAATGTGCATCATCTCCTCAAAAAAGTTGTTAGAAGTGACATACAAAGAACCAGAGACTTTATTAGTCACATCATAGAAATGCTCCAGAAAACCATTCAACCTTCTAGCAATGATCCAATCCTCCTCCACAAGAACACCACCAGCATTAACAATCAGATCATCATTGAAATATCTATCATCCTCCGAATAAATTTCAAAGGCTCTTTCAAATTTTTCAGCTGTTGCTAACATTAGGTATGTGGAATTCCACCTAGTGCTCACATCTAATCTCAAGAGTGCCTTACTCTCTATCTTTGCCCTTGTGACACAACTCTTGAATTTCGCAAGTCTAAGAGGAGATTTCTTAACATACCTCACAACAGCTCTGATCTTCTTGATAGCAGTTTCAACTTCATTATCCTTTACTCCACTCATAACAATCAAATTTATAATATGAGCAACACATCTCATATGCAAGTACTTACAATCCAAAACACTTTTTTTCCAATTCTTTATTTTTCTCTTCAAGTAAGCAACAGCAACATCATTAGCAGCAGCATTATCCACTGTTACTGTGAAGACCCTGTCTATTCCCCACCCAAGAAGACACTCCTCGACAGCCTTTCCTAAAGCCTCTCCTGTGTGGCTAGTGATTTGACAGAAGTTTAAAATTTTCTTATTCAAAATCCACTCCTTGTCAATGTAATGTGCTGTCAATGACATATAACTTAAATTTTGGACAAATGTCCATTTGTCCGTCGTTAGACAAACCCTTTGTCGAGAGGAAACTAAATAATCTTTCAATTTCAACTTTTCCTCCTCATATTGCTGAAATATATCCCGAGCAACTGTCTGCCTAGATGGAATATGAGCCCTAGGATTCAATGATTGAACGTAACGTCTAAAACCATTTTTCTCCACAAACTTAAATGGTAGCTCATCAACAACAATCATATGAGCTAACATCTTCCTAGAATGAGCTTCATCAAATTTCCAATGAGATAACACACCTCCTAAATCACCTTGTCCAAAAATTAACTGTGATTGTGTGTTATCCATCTCTATACGTTTTAGACAAGCATTCACATGAGCTCTCAATGAGCTAGTACCACTTTGCTTAGACCCATATGCATAAAATTTATTACAATGCATGCATTTAGCCTTCAAATTCCCATTAGCATCAGTTACCTTGGTGAAATGTTGCCACACATCCGACCTTGGTTGCATCGGTTTCCTCTTTTTTGGCATAGTTCCCCTAGTTGGTACTGAAGCAGATGCTCCTTCAACATCAGTTTGAGTCTCAGTTGGACGATTAGGGAGTCCAGAACCGGAGGTGGCATCAATGGGATTGGGCGGGGTGCGTGATGACACCGATTCTCTTATAGCATTAGCATCCTGGGCTCCACTACTAGATTCCATCTACAACAAAACAAGACACACAAAAAGGTTGCTATTAATATATCATGTATAACTCTCAACATCAAGAGGAGAGGAGAACTAAACAAGATTTTAAAATATAAGTTTGTTTTTTCAAACAGAAAACAACTCATTCAGTTTCCAATCTGTATGTAACAGCAACACTAACACATCACTGTGATCAATCGAATGAAAAAAACGATTATTACCGAATTTCCTCACAAATGAAGAAACAAGTATATTACCTGGTTCACTGTTCTCAGCCTCCTCAATCTGGTGTGTGAGATGTTTTCAGCCCCTCAATCTGGTTTGGTCACCAATTGTAACAAAAAAAAGTTATTAGAATTTTGAACTGACAAATTGTAACAAAATAAATTAACAAATAGATGACCAGCCAAAAACAATATACATACAGCAGCATATATATTTAAAAGAGACAACAATAGAACAGAACACATCTATACGACCAAAATGTATTTCAATACTAATTGTTCACTGTCGCATTGTTTTCATCATTGATACAAAAAGATAAAAAAAGGTCATCACAACAAGACTCAAGTCAACAGCTCAACAAGAAGCCGTATCTTAGTCAAAATCAATGAAGATGTGCCATCCTTTAATGACAAGACAGATATTGAAAACAGAACTGCCAAAATAGAAACATACGAATTAATATTGCTATCAGCAGCCCCTGCCAAAATAGATATAATGAAACTACGAGCCTCCTTCACAGCAGCATGTACATCAGACAGTATAGTATAGATGCACTAATACGTCAAATATATAGCACATAACAGAATAGAATCAATAGATTGGATGAACATGGAAACTAGGGAAATGAGGAAAAGGAAACTAAAACTTGTATTGAGTACACAGAACTAAAACTTGTATTCAGTACACAGAACTAAAGGGCTCGGGGTGAATTGGGGAACCATGGCATCAAACCCATTACCACCGGATATTGTGGTGCAAATGTTAAAGGATAATAAGATTCAAAAAGTGAAACTCTTTGATGCTGACTCAAGGACACTGAAAGCATTGGAGGATTCCAAACTTGAAGTCATGGTTGGTTTACCTAACATTGAGCTTGAAAAAGTTGGTGATTATGATAATGCCAAAGCTTGGGTTAAGCAAAACGTCACCAAACCTCTTGAAAAAGGGGTTGATATCAGGTATTCATCATATCAATCTTTACATAAAATAAAATTATATGCTTGTGGGTATATAATTAATCTATTTAAATAAATGATATAGGTATGTCGCTGTGGGGAATGAACCATTCTTAACATCATACAACGGCAGTAATTTAAAAACACTATACCCAGCATTACTGAACATTCAACAAGCATTAGAGGATGCTGGTCACGCCAAAAAAGTAAAAGCAACAGTCCCACAAAACGCCGACGTATATGAATCATCAGATTCACCTTCCGGTGGTGATTTCAGATCCGATATAAAATCAAACATGGTACAGATAGTGAAATTCTTTAATAATTTGAAACACTTACCGTTTATGGGCGGAAGAACTGGAGTGGAGAGAACTGAAGAAGGCGATGAAGATTGAAGGGAATCGGAGTGGGGAGGAGGACTGGAGTCTGGAGGAGAGGCGAGGCGACGCCGCGACGGCCCGACGGGACGGGAGTGAAGTGGTGGACTGGCCGCCGAGTCGGGAGTCGGGACGGGAAAAGGGAGAGCTGAGTTACTGCGGCTGTGCCGTTGTGGGTGAGACCGTGAGACGGTGAGAGTGAGAAATTGAGAATTAACCCTAACCTAAGTCTCCACTCCAGTCAAAAGTACAAGTTACAAACAGAGTAGTAAAACGAGGTTTTTAGTAGTATTGTATAATTCGGTTATTCGGTTAACCGAATAGTGCTTATGTCAAACCCGATAACCGAACCTAATTACTATTCGGTTAACCGAATAACCGAATTATACAATACGGTTAAAAATTTCGGTCAAAAAAACCAAAAAAAAATTCGGTTTTCGGTCAAAACCGAATTAACCGAACCTAATGGACACCCCTAAATCCACTAATAATTTGACACTTGTCTCTACTTTTTGATTAATGTCCTTAAAGTTACAATAAGCTGGTAAACGAACAGCACCTTAATCTCCCGATCGCTCCTGCCGAACGGCGAGTATCTTCCTCTCTTCTTCTCGTATTTCCCCGGTTCCTCGAGCAGAGCTGCAGAGAGTTCCCGAGCTTTGCTTCGGCGGGGAAGGCCATTTTGATGGAAGGGCTTAAAAGCGTTCTATTGCAGAGTGGTTTGACTGTTTCCAGTTCTCCCGAAACGGGACGTTGCCTTCTTACAGAAAGAGATTTCTCCCCTGGTTCTGTCTCTCCCTCTTTCATCTCTTTCTCTTTCTCACACACAAACTGAGGCAGCAGTATTCCCTGAACAGATTCTGATGGTTTGTGCTAGAAAAGTTGGTTAAAATTGTGCACCTCTTTTTTGATATTCTTCTTTTATGTCCGCTGATTATTCTACGATATTGGTATATAGGTAAGAAGTTGAAACAATTTTGAACTGTAGGAATAAACCGGTAGCTATAACCTTAAAAGTATCAGAAATTCTCTCAGTGGGACTGATCAGAGTGTGCCTAGGAGGAGCAAAACATCGTATCATTTTGCGTGCTCTCGTGACCATACATAGGGTGTCAATATCACCGGCTATCAAAATTCCTGTTTTGCTGATTGTGCTATCACCAGTTCAGAACCATTGTTTTCTGTCTTTCTTTGCACTCAACGTGTTATTTTAAACTTCATCTAAATATAGCTATCAGTGATTCGGATTTTTAACATTGCAGGTGAAATAATCATAAGGCAAGATCCTTATGTTTCAGTGCCAAACATCTCCAAATCCGGCTCAAGATGTGAAGTTTGCTTTGCATCTAGTAATCTCAAAAAGTGCTCAGCATGCCATGTTGTATGGTACTGTGGGAGGACGTGTCAGGTACAAAAACTTTTGGTCTTTCTTGTTTGACGATATGGAATTCTACTAGTATGAAATTTGTTCTTGCTATTACTGTATTGGGTTAGTGAGTCATGGTAATTGCAATTGTATTTGTACCAATAAAAAAACAATTGTATTCGTGGTACACCCAGAGATCGGATTGGAGGCTGCATCACGATGAATGCCTAGCCATTTCAAAGCTTACAAGGGAAAAGAGAAAGGCCCTCACTCCTTCAATCCGTTTAATGCTGAAACTCTACCTAAAGAGAAAGTTGCAGATTGAAAAGGTAGAGAGAGTACGTATTTATCAACTCAGGAGTCAGTCATTTCACTACTGAGTTATGAAGTGAGAGTGGATGTTGGTTTTACCTAGTATTGCATTGCTTTGGTCATCCGAACAAAACATGAAGAACGTGGACCTGTGTTAGGTCTTGTAATGTTCATATGGCACATCTTTTTGGTTGCAGATTATTCCTACTTCTGCGACAGACAACTACCGCCTGGTGGAGAGTCTGGTATCCCGTATCCTTTCCATCTATATGATTATATGTATGCTCTTGCTATTTGTTCCGTACACTTAGACCTACCTTGTTGACTGAATAAAATAAAGAGAATTTCTCCTTAATGGATTTTTAAATTTAGACATGCCCAAAATCAGTGAGAAGCAGCTGGTTCTGTATGCCCAGATGGCCAACCTGGTTCATCTTACTCTTCAGTGGCCTAACATGAATCTAAAAGAAATTGCTGAGAACTTTTCTAAGGTCGTCTAACTTAAATCGAGTTTTGCATCAAATCACTTAGTGCTTTTAATTGCATGAGCACATCACAACCAATGTTTTTGGTGGGGAAAAATAAAATCTTTGTGTTGCCACAGCTGGCTTGCAATGCACATAGCATTTCCGACTCTGACTTGCGTCCCCTTGGCACTGGACTGTATCTCGCAGTCTCCATTATCAATCACAGGTGAGGAAAAAGAGATGTGCTCTCTTAATTTTTTCTTGCCCTTCCATATTATGATGCGACTTATTTTGCTGTTTTAGCTGCTCGCCAAATGCTGTTTTGATGTTCGAGGGAAGAGAAGCTGTTGTCCGTGCAGTGCAATACTTACCTAAAGGTACTGAGGTATTGTGTGATTTTCTTGGTCCCTCTATATAAGATACTAATAATTTCTCTTCATCAACGTGAGAAAAATATCACGATTATTCTCTGAAATCATAAACTGTTTGATATGGAACCTTGGTTGCTGTATTTTGCATTTTTATTAATTAATACTGGAGTCAGATGTGTCTATGTTTTAGTGTGATGGCTGCTTTTCAGGTTTGATGCTATTAAATTTGTATCATATATAGAAAATTTCTTAATTACTTATCAATCATTACGATCTTACAGATCCAAATTAGTTACATAGAAACTGCTGGCAGCATCTCAACTAGGCAAAAGACCCTGAAAGAGCAATATTTCTTCACCTGCTCATGTCCCCGTTGTATTAATCTGGTATGTATCTATGTGCTAGGGTCCTTTGTTTTAGTTCATTGTACGTACATGCCCCCTTAACATTTGATAGGGGCATGCTTGTTGCAATTGGTCAATTCCAAAGGGACAAGAAGATGATATTCGTGAAAGTGCTATTCTAGAAGGTTACAGATGCAAAAATGACAGATGTGATGGTTTTCTACTTCGTCATCCTGGTAAACCGCTGCTGCTCCTCCTCCTCAACCAATTTTTTTTGAGATTTGAGTGGTAGCTTCGGCATTAAAATATATCTGATCATATATTCTGTGTAGATGGCAAGGCATTTATATGCCAGAAATGCAATCATATGCGAAGCAAGGAAGAAATTCAAAAGATTGCTCAAGAAGTGAAATTGATGTCTGACCAAGCTTCCTCCGCCGTGGATTCCAAAAGTATCCTTTTTCTGTTGATGTGTTAGGTAGTTAGCTGTTGTTTTAGAGTGGCTTTGAATCTATAGTTTTGCTCCTTGACTAAAATTCAGACTATCATGAAGCGTGTACAGTGTTCATGGCTGTTGAGAAGTTACAAGTGAAACTGTGTCATCCTTTTTCTCTCTGTTTAATGCGGACTCGGGATAGTCTATTAAAGGTGTCTTGATGATCTAATATTATCTTTATTGGCGTGTGATTCTACTATCTCAGTCAGATCCTTGTTTTCATTTTTTTGGTTGATTCGTTCTTAAGTTACAGCATGCATTTCTTCACTGAATGACTTGCTAAAGATCTAGATGCTGCGTGAATTAGTATGAGTTATAAGAGAATGTTACCTGTTGAATGTTCTTTGTAGATTTTCATGGATCTAAATGACTGGCAAGAAGCTCTGAATTATTGCAAGTTGACGATCCCAGTGTATGAAAGTAAGCATCCCAGACCTAGAAATCTGCTCTTATTTGTCATGTAAATATTGGTTTCGTTCTTTCGACTTTTTAATTTCAATTGTGTCAATATATCCTTTCTTATAACAGAAGTTTACCCGGAATGTCACCCGATGCGTGGACTGCAGTATTACACTTGTGGCAAACTCGAGTGGTGAGTGCTATGAAGAACTGTCAATTCGTCGAAAGATATTTCATATCTGTGTATGAGAATCATTTTGGTAGCAGTAGGTACTGCCAGGGTGCTGGTATATATATATGTGAATGTGTGTGTATGCATGGTATGCAGGTTACTGGAAGATACAGAGAGTGCGATTATATCCTTCTCAAAGGCTTATGATATACTGAAGATCACTCATGGAAAAAACACACCATTCGTCAAGGAGTTACGAGTGAAGCTTGAAGAAGCACATGCTGAGGCTTCTTACAAAAGTAGTAGGCCTCTTATGGAAGAAGACTGACTGAAGTGAGATTTTGTAATTTTGGTGTTTGTCCTTTTTTTTCGTTCTTGTTGCTGCTGCTGCTTAATGTGGATGAATTACTCGCGCGGTCTTCTGAGATAAAACCTATGATACACTGATATTGATTTGTCTATCTTGGTAGCAGATTTATCTGTTTTCCTGGTTGGGTAAGTAAAATGGCCATCACGGTTTCGGTTCGGAGACCATTGGAACTGGCCGGTTACTTCATGTTGAAACTAGTGAACTTCGAAAAAAATGTGTCAATAATGGTATGATGAGTTTCAAGGAAGGCACTGGGACTCTCTTACAAGTTCAGATATGAGATATTACATGATGATCGATCTTTGATCGATAGCAAAACCCGTATAGTTACAAGTACAACAGGGATGGAATGTTGAACAAAAGTCACAACAAGCTAAATGAAAAAAAATGGGCTTTTGAAACTGGGCCTTTCCAGGTGCATTCCGTGCGGCCCTTGATCGCCAATGGCAGTGCTTTATTTGGATCCGGGCCTGTACATCTCGCTTTCGGGGCAGTATTTATGAAATTATTCAAAAAAAGATCAGGTGGTATTCATCTCTTATCTCACCTTGCATTTTAGTTAGTAGAGTGCATGTTTACCACATATTATAATATTATTAGCAACAGTGATTTCAAAGTGGGAAGAACGTGGAATTTCGAAGTATAAAACTTTCTCACAAATACAAATACTTCCTATTCTTTTTGATTCAAACTTCCATTCAATTTAGCCTCGTGTGGCATGACCGCATGAATGTGAGGAAGGGAATCCCACTCCCTTAAGTGTCTCCCCCCTGACTCTGCATTGGTACAGTACTAACCACTAATATTATGAGTCACAATATTGTTTCTTTATTGAGTATTAGTCGTGCATAACACAAAAACCTTTCCCCCTCAGCGTTCATTAATTGTGGCGCTATTAAAGCAAAAAAGATGCCTAGGTATTTGGAGTGTCTCTATTTCTTCAAAATGCTCACCTTGGGCTTCTCCAACACGAATGCGAGTTTCTATAGAGGGGACCATAACTTTGCCCATAACGATATTGTTGGGTTTTGAAATCTTAATGTTAAACAACTAGAGTTCTCAAGGGTTTTTGGGTTATTAGTAGCCAGGCTTAACTAATACTCCCTCGTTAATTTTTAATTGTCTTTCTAGCTCTTTTGGTTTGTTAAGATTTAGTTGTCATTTTAGATTTTCAAGATAAACTTTATTGTTTTTTTCCACCATTACCCCTATTGATAACAACAACTCCCAGGAAAAAAAAGTTTCCACCTTACACACACATTTATTAAAAAGAAAAAGTAAGGTTAGATTAGTCATTCTACCTCATTCCTTAATTCTTGTGCATAGAGCCAGAAAGACAATTAAAAATTAACGGAGGGAGTACTAGTAAGCACTCTTACTGAGGATTCACGCCCATTCACATTATTTAAATATGGATGGAAAAAAACACAAAACTCAGGGAAAGCACAGGTAGTTCACCAAGATTATAGATTCAAAACATATCCAAAGATAGAAAGATGAAGAGGATAAGAATTTGGTACCAAATCAATGCATGCGGAGGAGAGGGAACTCTCCTCTCTCTTTTTTGCTTGTTTGTGGTTCAATAATGTATGCTGTCGAAACAAAAAAGGGTGGGTTCATTTTTCACCTTATTGAAAGCTCAACCCTCAAATGGTCCATAGTATTTCATCGATGGTCCATAAATACCCTTGTAACAATTTAATGAGAGTAGCATAAAAGTTAAAACCAGCTACATCCTTCAATCTCAGCAGCATCTTTTCGCCCACCCAACTTATGAAGAACCAACAGCTTTCAATTCGTGGGTACTACCTTCTTTTATTTAATTTTTTTTGTTGGTTTCGCTTGCAAGAGATTAATGAACATAATATTTTATCAATGCTCTGACGTACTTGATTCTCTTAGCTTTTCCTTAGATATAATATATACACGTACATTTGAAATTGAAATTTTCAATTAATACTTTGATATGAAAAATAAAATACTATTACTGTAGTTCATTCGGTTGACCCGATGTAACCAGGACAAATACGAATCCATACACCTTCACTGGGCTAGTATCATTCGTCACCTTCAGCCATGCTAAGAATTCAACAGCCAAGATTTAATCATACCACCCAAACTAAACCCATCATTTGATTAAACATTTATTTATTCATCCACACACTGATCAATGCTTCCTCCCCTACTAGTCCCAATCCAATACCTATGATTTTATAAAAAAATAATAGGGGAAAGCTCCACTTAAACTAGAGATTAAAACACAGACACTCACACACACCCCTTTTCTGCACTCACCTGTATTTCAGCTTGTTGTGTCCCTAAAGCAACCCCATGTGATAAATCAAAACCTACAAGCACAAAAAGAAAGACCAAACGAAAAATGTTACTCCTCAGTAGCAACCTCTTCTAGTTCCTCCTTCCGGTCTTCTTTTCACCGTTCTTCTCTTTTGCTGAAATCTAAGAGCTCTATCGATCATCTTCATCTTTCTATAGCCAGCCTTTTTAGTTTCCTTACTTTTTTTTTTTTTTGGAAGAAGCGGCAGCTAGCAACAACAATAACAATGGCTAAGACCCAAACCCGAAGAAAACCCACAAAGGAAATCCACAAAACTAGCAAAACCAACAATACTCATCACCAGCTAGAACCAAAGAAACTAGATAAGCCACCACCACCACCTTCATGGGTAGTAATGAAAAGCATTCTCACTTGCAAACACCTTCAAGTAGACCACCAACAACAGCAGCAGCACCCACATAACCAAAAGCAGAAGCAAAAGAAGCTGAAGCAGAAACAGCCACAAGAAGGAGCAGCAACGATAGAGGAATCCTCCATCACAAACAAGAAAACCAATAAGAAGATGAGATGCACCACCGGTGCTGGCTCACTCTGTAATAACACAAAAGTAATGCAACGTCCAGCACAACAGCAACATCGTCATCCAATTGACCACTCCACCAATTCACCCGACCCACTTCTGTTCATTCGACGATCCGTCAAACCCTCCTCATCATCCACCTCTTCATCTTCATCACTAATGTCAATCTCCGCTGCAGGCTCTAACTCCATCAACGACAACTCAAATAGATCCCTTACTTCTGGTGGTGGTTCTTCCTCCGCCACCACCACTTCCTCGTCATCATACTCTGTCACTTCACATAACCCGCTTGGTGGTAGTGGTGGTGGGAGTAGTGGGAATACTGGAGGCGGTGGGTCAACTTCATCGTTTAAGGGAATCCCGTTTAGAAGACTATCAGGTTGTTATGAGTGCAGGATGGTTGTAGATCCAGTACTTGGTTTTACAAAAGACCCTTCTTTAAGAGCAACTATCTGTACATGTCCTGATTGTGGAGAGATCTTCATGAAACCCGAGTATTTGGAACTTCATCAAGCTACTAGACACGCAGGTAACGAACTTAAAAACAAACCCTTGTTACTACAATCACCATTAATTAAATTGTCGACTTACCACAAATCTTAATTACATTGTCAAAACCATTAATTCGTTCACAACTTATGTAGCATTGATTTGTGGGTTGAATTTTTTTGTAGTGTCAGAGTTGGGTCCGGAAGATACAAGCAAGAACATAGTAGAGATAATATTTCAATCAAGCTGGTTACGTAAACAACCAACACCAGCACCAATATGCAAGATAGAGAGGATACTAAAAGTTCACAACACAACGAAAACAATCTCAAAGTTCGAAGAGTACCGATGCTCAATTAAATCAAAAGCACAACAGCAACAGCAGATACCCGCGAAGAAGCAATACCCACGTTGTGTGGCGGATGGGAATGAACTGTTACGATTCCACTGCACGTCGTTCATGTGTTCGTTAGGGCTTAATGGTTCATCAAATCTGTGTAATCAGATACCCAATTGCAACGTGTGTAGTATTATAAGGAATGGGTTTAGGATTGTGAATGGAGGAGGTGGGATTTTGACAACAGCGACTAGTGGGAGAGCACATGATAGGGCCGAGGAAGAGGGAAGTGTGGTGGAGGGGAGTGGAGCGAAAAGGGCGATGTTGGTTTGTCGAGTGATAGCGGGGAGGGTAAAGAAGAGTGGTAGTGTCGAAGGTGGTGGTGGAAGTGGGGTGGTGACGGTGGCGGAGGAGTTTGATTCGGTGGCTGGGGCCGCTGTTCTGTATTCAAATCTTGATGAGCTGTATGTGTTTAATCCTCGAGCTATTTTGCCCTGTTTTGTTGTGGTGTACAAGGGTTTTTAGCTTAGGTGGAATCAGGATTTCGAAGTTTTATGATGTTTATTGTTTAGTTATCGGCTAGATTGACGATAGAATGGTGCAATGTGCTAGGTGTTGTACATTTTTTCGTAATATTAGCAGGTTAAGGAAGGAATTTTTAGAATCATTGTTATTGCAAGACTCGAAGTTTGGATGACACTATTGTATGTAGTAGGACCCTTTAGATGTGTATGAGAATTTTAACAACTCCACACTTCATAGGTTAAGTTCCCTAAATTAATAGGTGGTGTGCATGAAACTCTACTTTGGTCTTAGTTCAATTTTGTTTGTTATAATTGAAGGGCAAAATGCTGGAACCACCCAAGTTGACAAGTGCTTCTACTCGCCAACAATTGTATTAGAGTGCACCTATTGAAATCATATATTGAAATACCAATATCCATCATAAGTGAAGAATTGAAATGGACCATACATCGGGCCTAATCCTACCCTCACACGAAACTTTCTGAAGCTCAACAACATTTTACTTCATATCTCCTTTTGGCGGAAGCTTTCCCTTACACCTTACGCCTCTCTCTTTGCCTACCTTGCATTCCTAATCTTGCCCTCTGATAATCTTCTCGCTATCCTCGCTGTCCCTTTCCCTTGTTCATCACCTCGTTTCAATTTTCTGGCCCCTTCTTCCTTTCCCCGATACTGAGATGGCTGGTAGTGACCCACACTTATCTATTGACGACCTATCTTTTCGATGTGCTGAACTTTCTCTTACCAAGGATGCAACCAACGTTCAAGGCCTTGAGAGTAGTGCTCAAACCCTCCCTTTCGACCGCTGCTTTCTTTGCAACTTCTTTTCGCCAAAACAGTTGGATCTATGAGCGATGGAGCACACCTTGGGTAAGGCTTGGCAAGTTGATGTTGATTATAAGATTCGATCTATTGGGAAATCCCGGTTGCTGTTCGAATTTGAAAGACAGGATATGGTGTATGCTCTAGAGGAGACCCTGGTGCTTTGATGGCTCTCTCCTTGTCTTCAAGAAAATTGACAAATGCAAGCGCCCTGTGACCATGACGTCCCTTCCCTCTTCCAGCATAAAGATTTTGCCCAACGCTTGGGAGAGCGTATTGAGGGTTTTTTGGAGTTCAGTGAGGAGGATGACCAAATTGGGGAGGATTTCATTAGAATTGAGGTCCAATTAGATATTCTCAAACCGCTTATGAGATGTGCCATTGTTCTGTGATAATATGGACTTGGTTTTGAGGGTCACATATGAGAGGATGCTGACATCCTGTTTAAGATGTGGTATATTTACTCACCTCACCAACGATTGCTCAGATCAAGTGGATATTGATGACAGTATTTTCCCTTACGTCCCATGGCTCCAACCTATGGGTTTTAAACCGCAGTTGCAGGCCACAGATGATGTTGATAGTGACGCTTGGAAGCTTGCATGTGGCAATGATAAAGAAACCGGGTTTGATTGAGTTTTTTGGGACAAAGCCTGGAGTGATTAATGTTGGGGGACAAATCCCAGTTGAAGCGGGGGCACCAATCAACAACTTTGCTACTAGCTCTTCCAGCATCAATGAGGGTAACACCACAGAGGGACGTAACAACACTGGCAACCCTAAAAAATTGAAGCTGGAGGATCCCCCCGACTATACAATCAGTAGGAAACGTCACATTGTCAGGAGCACGCCAAAGAGAGGCAAACCAATTTCAAAGAAGGGTAAACAACCCCCAATCTTGTGGTGGATATATTGGTGCATGAGGAGCCGAAAGAAGATGCACCTTGCAGCCCAAAGAGTCAAGACGCTCCGCCCTAGTACAGACACCTTTCCATCTCTTTGACTTATCCTAATTAATATTGTATTAGTCATCTTAGTTCCCAGTCATAGTTCTCTTTTTGCCTAATCTTTGGTTCCTTCTTGTCTGCTTTTTAGTCCTTTTGTTGTCCTCTCTGGCCTTACTGTCTTATGTTTTCCTAGGCATTGTTTCCTTTGGTTTGGTTACTGTGCTTGATGTCTTGCACAGGGTAACGTCTAGCTGGTTCTTTACCACTATGCAAGCCCCCATGAGGGATCACTTACGCTCAATGGCTGCCTTGATTAGCTCTTTACCTAGCTTTTTCCACGAACAAAAAATAGAAACTGCGCTTTGCTCGTCCCCACTCAACTGTTCATCTTTTCTTTCAACTCATAAGACTCTATCTTTGGGTTATTGGCCGTCCTTTTTTGTCATAGGATAATGTCCATGGTTTATTTCTCATTATTTACTAAGGTTCCTATACTATAGCTTTTATTTCCCTTTTATATAATGAGCTAAAATTTTATATCATGATTTTTCATATTCATTTTCATGCAAAACAATAAGTAAGCAATGGAAACAATGTGAAAATAATTCCTTGTAGTTTACTATTTTAATTGGAAACCAAGAAAGAAAAATAGAAAAAATTAATCAATCATATTTGATAATATCTTTATCTGGGTTGCTATTTGCAGTACAAATTTACTAATCACTGCAGTACAAAATTATTTTAAATTACATTAATATTTGAAATGAGTTATAAGGTACCTCTGCAACTTTTTTTCCGCACAATAACATTTCCATTATCATAAACAACTAGATTATTAAAATTGGTTTTTAAAAGACGCTAAACATGTTTACACGTTGCTTAAATGTATAACTTTATTTTGTTATTTTAAATTATAGATGTTTTCAAACATTTACTAAAAAAAGACATGTAACTGGTGAAAACAAGTCAAAACATGGCTCACTGTTAAAAATGCTAAAAAATGAGCACATTATATATAAACTGTTCGTGTCACTCAACTTCATTTCTCACATACGCACTCTCTATCCTTCAAACCTTCTCGTTGGAATCCTCTCTTTGCTCCGGCGACAACCACCGAAAAAATTTTCCGGTGAGTTTTCTGATTTTTTTTTTTGCAAGTGATAGATCTTGGTGTTAGTTTTTTTTAAAGCACATTCATTTGGGCTAAATCAACAAAACAAAATTCAGAAAAGCTTCAAAACTCCATTAATGGAGCTCTGAAAAATCGGGACATGGTGGCTGGTGAGGAACAACAAATCGGGACGTTTAGTGTCCTGAATCGCCCCAGCTCATCAAAATTTCCGTCTCGAATTTCCCCCGCTCACCTAGTTGTTCGTCCTGAATTTCGCTGCCTCACCCCTGTTTGATTCTCGACTAAAATCGGGACATTCCACCTTGCAAACTCAGTAGATATGAGACGTTAGACGTCTCGAATTTCCCAGCTGCACTAGCTTCTTTGTCTCGATTTTTTCCGGCCAGCCACTGCTTTAGTCCCGACTAAAATCGGGACGCCCAACCTGGTGAAATCAGAAGATTCGGGACATTAAGTGTCCCGAATTACCCACTTGCACCAGCCTCTTCATCCTGATTTTTTCAGGTTCACCACTGCTTTTGTCTCGACTAAAATCAGAACACAACGCTGCACGAAGTCACCAAATTCGAAACATTAAACGTCACGATTTCAGCTGCTGCACCACACTTGGTGTCCCGATTTTTTCCACTACACCATAGTACTTGTCCCAAATTGGCAGTTGAAATTTCTATAATTTTAAAGTTTTTTTAGCTTATCTTGTTTAAAATTGCACTCTATTGACATTGGCTCTAATATTGTTGTTGACTTTGACCTTGATAGACGGATAAGCTTAAAAACACGGTGAAGCATAAGTATACGAAGAGGAATAAAGACCACGCAAAAGAGTAGCCCATGACGGCCTCATACCGTCATACGTGTGCTTCAGGGGAAGGGCCAAGTAATCCCGACTAGTAGCCCAATATAATGGGTTATAGATTTATTTACTAATGTGTAGATTTAGTTATTAATGTGTAGATTGAGTTATTAATGTAAAGGCCCAAGGCCATATAGTTACCATGTACTACTATTATAAATAGAGGCTGTAGGGAACCTTGTACATACATAATATCAATAACATACAAGAGGGTCTCTAGACCTTTCTATACAAAGTCTTTCCAAACTAACTATGGTATCGGAGCCAACGACTATGGCAATTTTTTTTTCAAACTTCTTGACCTCTTCTAAAGCTTCTCGCGACTGTTCCTCTCCCGCGGCCACTCTATCCTTTTGAATTTCCCCGATGAATGATATGGAGTCATCGCTCAATGGCTCTGGTGACAATGGACCAGGCGACAACGGCAGCCAAACTCCGGTGACTCAAACTCCAACTCCGGTGACTCAAACTCCAACCCGGTGACCCAAACTCCTGTGACTGTTCGTCTCCCTGCACATCAAACCAGTAGTCAGTCCCTTCTTGCCGCTGCAACAAATTTGGTAAAATTAAAACTAGAAAATTTTCATATTTGGAGAGGTATGCTAGTTACGTTTCTAAGGGCTAATGATTTGTTTAAATACGTTGATGGAACGTTCCCTTGCCCTCTTCCTTCGACTGAAACATCTTCTGTCTCTGAAATTCAAAAATGGACACAACAGGATCAAATTGTTCTCAGTATTATTTTTGCTTCCCTGTCTGAGGCTATTCTTAGCCAAGTTATCAGTCTTCTATACCTCTGCTCAGGCTTGGAACTATTTGAATGATACCTTCTCTGCTCAAACCAATGCTCAAGTTGGGCAATTACATTATCAGATCTCATCTATTGAAAAGAAACCTACTGAGACTATCACTACATACTATAATAGAGCCAGATCTCTTGCTGAATCTCTTGCTATAACTGGTCATATTGTTACTGATAGAGAGTTTCAAAGCTACATCTTAAAGGGCCTCCCATCTGAGTACAATTCTCTTGTCTCTAGCATCCTTACAAGAATAGAACCTTGTACCCCAAGTCAACTATACAATTTTATGCTCTCATCTGAAATCTGGATTTCTAATCAGACAAAAACATCAAACACCTCCGTTTCTCTAAACTCCACAAATCAATCATCCTCTCTTCTCCCTACTCCTCGCCCTCCAAATAATAGCTATGGACGTGGCAGAAACTCAAACAATTCCAGAGGTAGAGGTCGTTACAATTCCTATCAAAACAACTCCAACTACAATCAAAACAACTCCAGCTACAATCAAAACAACTCCAGTCAAAACACTTTTCGTCCTCAAGCTAGAAACAATTTCACTGGTCAACAAGATAACCGACCACAATGCCAAATCTGCAAAAACGAGGCCATGAGGCTTCTGCATGTTATCATCGTTACAATCAAACCTACCAGCCTAGACCTCCATTTCCCATGAGTGCTAATGCTACTGGTCGCAACAATATCTCTGAATGGATGCCAGACACCGCGGCTACACATCATTTCACAGGAGATTTCTCAAACCTAAACATTTCTGCTAATGACTATGTTGGAAATGATACTGTTTCTTTAGGGGATGGTTCCTCTCTGGCTATAAGCAACCAAGGCACAGGTCTGTTATCATCTACAGAAAGAAATTTTGTTCTCAATGATCTCCTACATGTTCCAAAACTGAATAAACAGTTGATTTCAGTTAGTAAATTCTGCACTGATAATGAAAGTTATTTTGAGTTTTATTCAAACCACTTCCTGTTGAAGGATTTACACACTGGGACAACTATCCTCCGGGGACAAGTTAAAGATGGAGTCTACTTCTTTCCCAAGAATGCTTCTCAGTCTAAGAGGGCTCAATTGAACTACACTACAGCTGCTCCTACAACAATCTGGCACCAACGTCTTGGGCATCCTAGTGATATGGTTACTAGGCGTGTAATAAATGATTTTAGGCTACCTACTGTTTCTACAGTTACTCCTGAACTTTGTACTGCTTGCTGTCAAGGAAAAGTACATGCTCTACCACACTATCCATCAGATTCTGTTTCTAGTGATTGTTTTGAACTTCTGTTTGCTGATGTTTGGGGACCAGCAAATTGTGTTTCTCAAGACGGTTTTAGATATTTCTTAATCATTGTGGATGACTTTTCTCGGTACATTTGGTTATTTCCTATGAAAGCAAAATCAGAGGTGGCTAATATTTTGAAATTTTTTGCAAACTAGTCTCCACTCAGTTTGGTAAATCTGTTATGGCAGTACAAACTGATGGAGGTGGAGAATTTAGAGCCCTTACAAAATTTTTTCAACAGAAAGGTATCAACCATAGACTTACATGTCCTCACAGTCATCAACAGAACGGTTCTGTTGAAAGCAAGATTAGATTTATTGTTGATAAAGGGTTATGCCTTTTGGCTCAAGCTTCTATGCCTTTACTTTTTTGGTCTTTTGCTTTTAGGACTGCCACTTATCTTATGAATAGAACTCCAACTCAGGCTCTGTCCTATCACACTCCCTTTTTCAAGCTTCACAAAAAACACCCCATTTACACTAACCTAAAAGTCTTTGGCTGCAGTTGTTGGCCTAACCTTCGTCCCTATAACTCTCACAAACTCTCTTTTCGCTCCAAGGAGTGTGTCTTCCTAGGTTACTCGTTACACTCTACAGGCTATCTATGTTTTGACAAAAGACACATATAATTTATACATCAAGAGATGTGAAGTTCCAAGAAACTGCCTTTCCTTTCTCTGTTACTAAACCTGATCACTCATCTGCCTCAGACTCCTCTCAAACAGTCTCAAACATCCTTGTTCCCTTTCTTGGATCAGATGACACTCTCCCTACTTTTACACCCACAGACACATACACTCCATCTTCACCATCCTTTATTTCTCCTACATCTGTTAACCCCACTACACCCTCTGTCTCCACTACACCCTCAAACAATACTTATGTCCCCTCAACTTCAAATACTCCCTCTGTTTCTCTTACACCCTTAAATACTCCCTCTGCTTCCTTTACACCCTCAAGCCCTTCTTCTGGTCACTCACCCCAAGCCCAACCCAATCCACCTCAATCTAAACACCACATGATTACTAGAGCAAAAACAAATTCCCTCAAACCTAAAGTTCGAACAGATGGTACCATAAATTGGTTAAATCACACTTCTACTACACATCCCCTCCCTCTTTGCCTCTTATCCCAGAACAACCCACATTCTCTCAAGCCCTAAAATTTCCAGAGTGGCAGGCAGCTATGAAGACTGAATTTGATGCCCTACAACGAACAGGCACTTGGGATCTTGTGCCTTTCAAACCCCACATGAATGTTCTAGGATCAAAATGGGTTCTCAAGACCAAAAGATTTGCAGATGGCACTCTAGAACGAAGAAAAGCACGTTTAGTAGCACAAGGTTATAATCAAACTCAAGGGGTTGACTATACAGAAACCTACAGTCCTGTAGTTAAAATAGCTACAATTCGTTTAGTTCTGACTATTGCTACTGCCTCTAACTGGCCTATAAGGCAACTAGATGTTGACAACGCTTTCTTGCACGGGGAATTGGAAGAAGAAGTTTATCTAAAACAACCAGCTGGTTTTGTTCATAAAGATTTTCCTCACCATGTTTGTAGGTTAAAAAAGGCCTTATATGGCCTAAAACAGTCTCCTCGTGCCTGGTTTCCAGACTTTGCACTTATCTAATTTATATTGGTTTTAATCACTCTCAGTCTGATCCGTCTCTTTTCTTTTACCTCAAAGGAAATGACAGAGTGTATGTGCTAGTATATGTGGATGACATTCTATTCACTGGTTCTTCATCTGCTTTACTAAATCAGCTAGTCGCAGCATTGGTGGCTGAATTCCCCATTAAGGATCTTGGTTCCTAAGTCAATTTCTAGGTATCACTGCTACCCGAGACTCAACAGGACTAAAACTAAGCCAAGCACGCTATATTGTTGAACTACTGAACAAAACACAGATGCAACATGCAAAACCTGTCTCTACACCCATACTTGATTCACAGAGTTTAGCCCTCACAGACTCTCCTTCTTACCCTAACCCAATACAATTCCGTAGCATTCTAGGAGCTTTACAATATCTGGCCTTTACTAGGCCAACATCAGCTTCGCAGTCAATACCTTAAGCCAATACATGCAAAAACCACAAGAGCAACACTGGACAGCAATCAAAAGAATACTTCGTTACCTGAAAGGAACAACTGACTTGGGCCTATTTTTTCCCTCCTCTCCTTTGGGCGAACTGCATGTATACTCCGATGCGGATTGGGCAGGTTCTCTCTCCGACAGACGGTCGACCACCGGCTTCCTCATCTTCCTCGGCCGCAGTCTAGTCTCGTGGTGCTCAAAGAAACAAGCCACCGTCGCAAAATCTTCAACTGAAGCTGAATATAAAGCCTTGGCCATCGCTGCGGAAACAATTTGGATTCAGAAAATATTACAAGAACTAGGGATTTACATGAGCAAAAGTCCGATTTTGAACTGTGATAACCTGGGAGCAACTTACCTCGCTTCCAATCCCGTTTTTCACAGCAGAGCCAAGCACATCTCGGTGGATTACTTCTTTGTTCGTGAAAGAGTTCAAAATGGTAGCTTGCGTGTTCGATTTCTTCCAACCGAAGAACAACTCGCCGATGCCCTAACAAAACCCCCAAATCGTTTTCGTCTCAATCAACTCCGATCCCAAATGGCTTTGTTTGGCGCCGTTTTGGGCTCGCGGGGAGGTAGTAGCCCAATATAATGGGCTGCAGATTTATTTACTAATGTGTAGATTTAGTTATTAATGTGCAGATTTAGTTATTAATGTAAAGGCCCAAGGCCATATAGTTACCATGTACTACTATTATAAATAGAGGCTGTAGGGAACCTTGTACATACATAATATCAATAACATACTAGAGAGTATCTAGACCTTTCTATACAAAGTCTTTCCAAACTAACTACCGACCCGGCGTTGTAGATGTCTCCATGGCCAGTTCAAACACTTGCTGGTATAAGCTACTAGCATATACTGAAACACCCACGAATTTTTAAGTTAGGAATAATATAATATATGGTAAGCATGGATAGTCTGAGGTTAGTAATGTTAGTGGTTTAGGGAAGTTAAACGATTTCCTTATATTGATTTCCTTTCCCTTCCTAAAATGTTTATCAATACCTACATACATGTTTATAATTATCTACAATTTTCTTACTCTATTTATTATTATTATTATATTATTATTATTATTATTATTATCTAAATATTACTTCAACCTCCCATAGATGATTCAACGTCTTATAAATTCTCGGAATTTAATCCTAGAATTATTTTCTAAATTGATTAATCTTAATTCCTAGAGTTCAAATTCAATTTTGTTTCTTCCTAGTAAATTATCCCTAACTTTAAGAGTTCAAATCCCACTTGATTTCTCTAAAATTCATAATATATTAAACCCCTTATTCTTCTCCTGATATTTTCATTGTTAGTATTTCAGATCCTTCTTTAACGTAATTATAATATTCTTGCTAGAATTTCTGATTTTGTTGTACTCTATTTTTCTACTTATTCCTATCTCATTTCTATAACAAATAAATGTTTATTAATTCTTTCTCTAGATATTTTACCCTCCTTCTTATCTAGTTACAACGACTAAATTATTACTTATCCTATTGTTTCGAATTACTTATTCCTTCCGGTTTTCCATAACGTTAATTAATATTATATCTTTTTAATATCTACAATACTAGTTAATAGAAATCTTTTTTAAATTATTTAATATCTTCCTTTTCTTAAAGTAGATTATTAGTTATTTAATTAATAACATCTCTTCATTTTATAAATTATTTCTATTTAAAACATCGATCTTCTTCACTTCTCTTCATCCTCAATGTATCGTCATTACGCTCCTTCCTTTTCAACTTTCTAACTCACGCTCTTGCGTCTGACGCTGTGAAATCGCTTCTCTGGTGCCAGATAGGTTTATGTTGGGTAAAGTATTCTACCTAGATAGTCTATTAAATTATTCGGTTGTGTTTGATAGACCTAATTGTTGATTATATATGTATAGACTCCGAATACATTGATGGGTGCTACTAGTGATCTTGTAGAGTTGATCTCCTGAAGTGATTTGATTACCAGGTTAATCTCTATGCTCATGTCTATTTGACGATGTGTTTTGCAAATTGGAGAAAGGTTTTGGTTGGAAAATTGTCTAATTCTGGTTTCGTAAATTGGGGTTTATTTCCCACATTTTGGCAATGGAAGAGTTGTGATATTTTTGGTGGTGGTTTGATCAAGGTTTTTGGGAGTCTTTCACAGGAATGATGTTATGTATGGGATCCCACAGGTGCTCCAAATTATTGTTATTGTTTTTGCGCTGCACGCAATGTTGCGGTTAAGCTATATGATCTACTCTATGTTACTGCTGTTTCATAGGGGGTGTGCACACTTAAGGACTTAAGGTGAGGTGGTTGCTTGACGGTCCCATAGGTGACCCCGTGTTTGGAATTATGGTTGGCTCCTATTGAAAGCTCCCTACTACTGTTTGGTTGGTTATTATGATTTTTGGAAAACTTATTCTAATGTTCAATACTTCTTCTCGTCTGATTGACAAATGATAAAATGAACTTTAAAATGTATTTTACACATTGAGGTAGAACTTACTCAGTTTATCTGATTTGTGCGATCCCTTCGCAGTTTTTTTCTGTTGTTTTCTGATCGCAAGTATTGATGGTTGAGTTGGGGAAATGGGAACACGCTACCACATAGTTTAGGAAGATGATTATGGTTCCAAATTACTAAGTTCAGCTATGTTGGTTTGAAACGTTTTTCTTTAAATTACAATGTTCAAGAAATATTTTAAGTTTGGTTTTGGTTGAAATTCACCTGAGCACTCAACGGGTGTTGAGTGTAGCGGTAATGCCCTGGAGATTTTGATTCCGCTGCTATTGAGATTATGAACTAATGTTCACATTTAAGTACTTGGTTAGGTTATACATTTTCACCAAATGATCTAATTATTGATTTTGATATGTCCATACGGAATTTACTGCTACCTGAGTTACTAAAACATTTTACTAATTACTGTCATTGATTTGGTTAATGTTTCAAATGTCTTTCTTAATCCTTTTTCGTACATAAATTTGTATTCTAGGACCTATCCGAACGTTCGTCCGGACATCAATGTTCGGACAGGCCCCAAAAGTTTAAAGCGATTTTGAAATATTGAGTGTGTCCAAACATTTGTCTAAACATCAATGTTCGGACAACATGTGAGGATGAATCCAACTTGCAAGTCTCGACTTATGTCCGAACTTGCAAGTTTGGACCAATGTTCATACCACGTAAGAAATTTTTCAGAACTTTGAAACTCGACTTGTGTCCGAACTTCAGTGTCCGGACACAAGTTTGGATGTGTTTGTCTTTTGGTTTTTCAACTCTTGACTTGTGTCCGAACATCCATGTACGAACACAAGTTCGGGCATAGTGGTTTTTCTTAGATGTTTTCTTCTCGGCTTGTGTCCGAACTTAGACGTCTGGGTACAAGTTCGGACAGACATTGTTTTACCATTTTAGGACTCGTTTCAAGTATATTTTTATTTCCGTTTACGCCGTTAGATTTTCATTTTCATAAGCTTTTTATGAGGTAAAATCTAGGGTGTTACATATACCATAGTCGTTCATGCCCCTCCCACCGACCACATCATCAGGTGGTGGCTGGTCCGTAGAAGAGATGAGTAGCACTAGCATCGCTATTGAGAGATAGGGACGCCACCACATTGCGCACTTTGAAGCGTAGACGTTTGGTAGGAGAAATGATCCACGCCCCTCTTATTCACTCCCCTTTGCTTCACGCTCCTCGGCCTCACGCCCCTCTCATTCACCCCCTCTGCTCCTCATGACTCTGGGGTGCCTGATATGGACATTGATGACAAGAATGGTGGCGGTAATACTGATGATGAGTACGACAGTGAATCTGGAGATGATAATGTCGATCCGGACCAAGATAGCGATACAGACGAAGAAGTAGTGCGGAGTATGGTCCCCATTGTTCCCACCAGGTGGAAGTTACCAGAGGTATCAGTACAGGGCGACCCACTACTGACTAGTGCTATCACTAGCTTCTAGGGACTCATTACAGTTGACCTATGGTCTATGACTGAGGTATATTATCTTTGATCTCTTGTGTTTGATCAAGTAAAATTCATTACTATTTGAAATAAGTTATAAGGGTTGGTCAATATTTAGGATTGTGGGGTTTTGTCTTTCAAATCACGCAAGAATGTGATTAATAAATGGACTGTCACAAAGGAGGAGATTCCTCACTGATGGGAAAAGAACATGATTGAGTACTCTAGCTTGCAGCATCTGCAAGAGATCATGACCACACAATAATATGTTGTTGATCTCTGCATTTATTGAGAGGTGGTAGCCTGATACCATTTCTTTCCATATGTTATTTGGTGAGATGACAATCACCTTGCATGATGTGTGGATGTTACTTTAAATCCCTATCATTGGTAGCTCTATTAAGGGGAATCCATCCACTACTGAGTTGAAGACAACAATGGCTCAGTTTCTTGATTTTGGGGATGGTGTCGAAAGGATGGGGAGCACACTATGGCAAAGTGGTGTTGTAGTGATTTTGAGTTTGATTGAGCACTGCTCACGTGGAGAAAATGATCCAATAAAACAAGCGTACGACTGGATTTTCTATATAATTGGTAGCACCTTATTTGCTGGAAAGGAGCATGGACGTCTAAATGCACATTCTTTTTCGTTAGTCACCCCATGAGGAATGGTACGAGGATAAACATGTATGCATGAGGAGCAGGTGCTCTAGCATGGTTATATCACCACTTTGGAATAGCATCTCGTGCAAACTCATCTAGTATTGCTGGTTGTTTGACGCTGCTTGAGGTATGTGTTTAAGCATTAAGCTATTATTTGAACACTATCTCATTATCAATATGTTTTGTACGTGACATCATTATTGTTTTGTTTGTATTGTGCTGATATATGCTTACTTCCCGACTTTGAGGCCAGCATTGAGTGTAGAATGGCGTGACAATGATGATAAACCTTGGGCAAAGAGGTGGGTATGGTCTACTACTCAGTAGCATGATTATGACTCGCTGGAGAACAATGCTTTGACCACCAAAATTGTAAGTATTAGATGTTATTAAAAGATTGAAACATCATTTATTAAGAGTGTTGCTTATCATTTGTTTACATATTATTATGATACAATGTAGATTGATTGGTTGTCGTACGGTCGTGAAATGGTGAATGTTCACTAAGGACGTACGTGGTATAGGGGCACCATACAGTACATGGGGGGTGAATGAGCCATACATGCCAGAACACTGTCTCTGTCAGTTTGGATACGTCCAATGTATCCTAGTTCCTCCTTAGACCAAATCCAAGAATACAGCAAAGAGGAAAATCCTCACCATACAAGGGTATGTACCCCTGATGTAAAGTGTAACCAACAAGCGCTCCTGATACGTCCTCGACATGTCATAGACGTGTCGTGAACTCAAATAAAACTTTGATAGTTAGGAATAGACACGAGATAAACTTAAACTGGAAACTCCATTTTGATTGAGAATTTACACACCCGAAATTCACTCAATCTCCCTTGTCCCACACACGGACTCCCAGAACAGTTTCGACTTTACCCCTAAAGTCCTTAACCATCTCATGACTATCGGCTTACGGCTCACCGACAGTTACCTGACCTGTCGGTCTATCAAATACCCAATGTATTGATACCCTAACCCATTCCTGTATAGCTCACCAACTTTCTTACACTTACACACTCCTAAGTCTGATCCACACTTGCCCAAATAATATCTTTCTTTTTCTCTCGTACAAGCTTGATTTACATAGGACATAAATGCTCATATATATACACGTTAGTTAAGATGTAACTAACGGCCTATGAATCTGTAGACTCTAGAAGTAGATTACTTCTTCTTCTCTTATTATAATAGTCGCACCCTACTACAGATAATCTTCCAACTTGATCTGGAGCTATCAACACACGTGTTGCCTTGCGATTGGGCAAGTTGGTGGCGCGTCTCCCAAGTGGTCGGTCACCACTTGCACACTTTAACTTGTCTGACCTTGTCTAGTTCATTAATGCTCATAAATGCACTCTTCTGAATTTATTTCAGCTATGTAATGATGTTCATTAATAGCCTTTACTTATCTTGTTATCTTGCACATTAATGAGCTTCTTCTTTTGTCGTGAGCTAGTTGCTTGTGTGGGTGTGACACATCTGAGTGAGTTTGTCGACATTGCTAACCATTTCCGCCCTTGTTTAATTTCTGATGTATGAGATATGTGATGGTGTGATTATTGACTACTTGTGTGTTGCTAAAAGTTCTCCGGAGCTCTCACAGGCAGGTACCCGATTGGTTGGGCACATGTCATAGGATGAGTGCGCTTGCAACCTTGCGTGCTAAGACACTCATGACTTAAGTGCGCTTGCAACCTTGTGTGCTAAGCCACTTAATCACCTGTTTATCTGAATGATAAGCTTGACAAACGTGTTAGATAAACACCACAGGTTTGCTATCATCAAAACTAAAGGTCCTTGACTTAACAATTTCCTTCATTTTGATGATGGAAACCTCTACAATTATATGTACTTGGCAATTTAAAAAATTTGAGAGATTCCCCTTAAGAAGGATTCCCCCCCTGAGTTTGTTGAGGGTTTTTCAGTAAGAAATATTACAGCAAATGATAGCAATAAGTGACAGCTTTTATGTTATACTATAACCATATAAATTTTCATTAAGATAGTACATAGTACAAGGAAGATAGACATAGTTTCACACAAGTACATATTCTTTCATTTTCCCCCCTTTGCCATACTCCAAAATATGGAGCAACTACACGACCTAAGATATTGTAAAGGCCATAACATTCCATAGAGTACAAACTACAAGTATGTTCAAGATAGTCTAGATGTAGTGACGTGTTTGGGTATCCCATTTTATAATCTTCTGGTCCAAAGGGCCCATCCTCCGAAAAAGAAGCTTTTATCCAAGAGGGTTTGGCTGTGGTAAGATTGATCAAAGGTGATTCAACTGTGGTAGAAAGGTCGGACTCATCAGAATCCATTGTGAACTCCATGCAGTGTGGGGAATGTGTGTTTGATTAAGTGACACTGGAGGTGATTGACCAAGCTGTGAGTGAGTCAGAGACTGGTTGAACATAGCTTTGGGTGACGTATTTCTTGGGATGTTTGGTGTACATAAACTTGTGAATGGTGGACTGAACTGTTTGCTCATTTGAACTGGATGAGCTTTGTAGAGTTTGAGCCATTTTTTGAGATGGTTAATAGTGGCGAATGAGGTGCGCAAGTATTTATAGACCTTAAGGATATACTCAATAACTGATCGGTGAGTGGTAATAAATGAGATGCTAGGTCTTGTGGGCTACGTTTGTAGGCTTTTTAGGTGTCAAATTTTGAGATTGGATTAGTGGAATGGATGAGACAAAATATTTTTGATCATCTTGTAATTTTTAATCAAGGAAGAAGCAACCCATACAATAAATTATTTCGCAAACAAGATAATCATTCAAGATAGTAAAAAAGAACAGATGCATTTCATTGATGTCAAAAGTTTTACTTGGAAATAGATAATCAATGGCAAAATAAAACATCAATGGAAAA
The DNA here is from genome assembly GCA_023374045.1 of Limonium bicolor. NCBI lineage: Eukaryota > Viridiplantae > Streptophyta > Magnoliopsida > Caryophyllales > Plumbaginaceae > Limonium > Limonium bicolor. The sequence continues at coordinate 151,476,992 of CM041780.1, forward strand.
ACAAAACCTAATCCTAAAACTAGCTCTCATGGTTGTCACTCAAGTCTTTAAGAGACAAGGAACGCTCAGGCTATGTGTGAGTCTATGAAATCTATTGCTCCTTAACCATGTGATGACACTTGGTTCAGAGGAGACCGCCTGCACAGCTGTGAGAGTAACTCTTACCCTCTTCAGAACATCCCTAGTTGAGGTATTCAGACAGGTCCCCGACCTGTCGTGGACTGGTGAGAGACTTCTCTTTCTTTTAAGACCTGATGCCCTTGCGGTTGGACGAGGCTCTGACCTTGAGTCCTCACTTTTTGTTTGCTTCTGGACAACTACCAGCTGATCTCCCTTAGTCTTTATACCCAATTTTGACAACATCTTTGAGCAAATGTTGTCTTGAGCGGTGCACGTACACTCGTGGAACTTGTCGGTGTCCACTCCGTTCTCTAGCAGCGCCTTTGTTACCACTCCCTTGTGTACTAGCCCCTGGTTGACATGTCTGCTTTCGTCAATCGTGAGGAGAATCATGGCGGGGAGGTCGATCTTCTCCTTGGTCTTGAGGGCGTAGAGTAACCTCACATCCCTTGCGTTGATGATGTGGGTTCATTGATTTTGTGGAGTGATATTATGGATGAGTAAACTGAAGAGAACTCTGTCTAACATCGACATTTCTGCTGCATGAAAGTTCTTCATTGTTGCTCCTTTGTTGAGCAAATTTACCATTCTCCCTCCTAAGTGTCAAAGGTCATTCCATGATGTTTCCTTTGGAACGACCAGTCCTTCAGGTTCCAAACCAAAAGTCTCGGAGATCCTGGACTTGAAGATGATGATTTCGATATTTTGAACCCGTGAAGTGATATAGTCGTCGTCGTCACTTTGCAGTGGTTCAAGACAGCCCATATGCTCCTTGAGTAGTTCTGTGTAGATGGTGATGGGTTCTTGAAAGAAATCCACCCATCCTTGGTACTCCAATAGATTTTGGATCTCTCTTAGACCCATTTTGTCCATCCACTCCAGGTCCAGTGTCTTTGGTAAGATAGGACAGGACCTTTCATTGACGTTTTTAGCCTTTAACAGTGGAGGCTCTAGTTCCTTGAACTTTTTGAGACGCTTCAAGGATTGAGGAGGTGGAGGCTTGACAACATCTTGAAAGAGCTCTTCTAGCTCTAGAGATTGTGGTGATGGAACTATTTTCCCCTTGCCTTTTGCTTTACTCAGTTGCTCGCGTTCCTAGAGCGTATAAATGATAGGGGACATCGACTCTATGTTTCTTCCTTTTTCTTGAGCTTGTCGTGGAGGCGTCAGTGACCTGTCGTTGACAGGTGTCATCATCTAGGGAACGTTGCCTGTTTCTTCTTTAGAGTCTAGTGCAGCCACACCTTCCTTTGGTGTCTTTTCTGATGGTGAGGCCCCCTTGTGTGACTTTTCATCACTCTGAACTTCCTCTTCTTCTAGCTGCTCAACGACAGCTCTTGCAATTGTTAAAGGAGTGGATCCTTCCTCATCGCTGAAGTGCAACTTTCGAATTGCCTTATCTGGTGTGGAGTGGGCTTTTAGTGGAGCTTTCTTTTGATTTCTGGTACGTTGAGAGGCACGAGTGGCACGAGTTACGTGACTCATTGTGGCAGTAGAAAGGTTTTGGTTCTTGGGATTTTTGGCCTTGGAGTGTTTGGTGGTGATTTTTGGTGATCGATCTTGAGAAGACATTTTCGGTTTTCCATGGTGGTAGGAGTTAGAAGTATTTTAGGCTTTAGGACTTCAGTTTGAATGAGATGATGAAGCTTGGGCAAGTAATGGTTTATATAGTGTGCCTTTTTTTTGCAGTAGTTCGCCTTCGTCAGTTACCCTTAGCACAAGTTGATCTTCCAGATCTTTGGAAAGGCGAGGGGGCGGCGATTCTCTGTGAGTTTCTGTCGATCTTATGTTGGCCACTTGCACTGAGGAAGATTCTCTAAGTGCAACCTTGGTATTGGAGCGGAGAGAGGATTTTGAAGCCATGATTGTTTGAAGGATTTCTGGAGTTTTATAACCTTTTGCTAGAGAAATCTTAGAGTTACTGTGAGGCAAGGATTTTTGCGCTTAAACTCACGAGAATGTTGTAAGAGAGAATAGAAGTTGCTCTGAATGCTTAGAGAGATTAGAGATAGTTAGGGCAATAGTGTGACAAGAGCAAAACTCCTGTTGCCCTTTTATGTTTATGCATAACCGTTCGTTGACTACTGAACGACTAGTTTTAGGGTGTTGCTCACGTGTCGATGACCGATCGTGAGAATTGAAAGATAGTTTAATTGTGATTAATGAATATCATTCCAAGATCATGAACAATCTTGGTGAATCTTTCTCTACTTAATGGCTTAGTAAAAATGTCAGCTAGTTGGTCTTCAGTAGAAGTATACTTTAAATCGACTAATTCCTTTTCACAACAGTCTCTAAGAAAATGATGTCTAATGTCAATATGCTTGGTATGAGAATGATGTACTGGATTTTTAGAAATAGAAATGGCACTTGTATTATCACACATGATAGGTAACATACCTGTTTTGACACCGTAGTCACCTATCTGTTGCTTGAGCCATAAGAGTTGAGCACAACAGCTTGCTGCAGCTATGTATTTTGATTCTACGGTAGAGATGGCTACACTTTGTTGTTTCTTTGATCCCCATGTGATCAAACATGATCCAACAAAGTATGCTATCCCTGACGTGCTCTTTCTATCCATGATAGATCCTCCATAGTCTGCATCTGAGAATCCTACAATGTCATAGTTAGTGAATTTAGGATAAAAGAGACCAAGATTCATGGTTCCTTTTAGGTAACGTAGGATTCTTTTAATAGCTGTGAGGTGACTTTCTCTTAGATCTACTTGAACCTGGCATATAAGAAAACGCTATACATAATGTCAGGTCTACTAGCAGTTAAATATAGTAGAGAACCAATCATCTCTCTGTATAATCGTTGGTTGACCGGTCGGTCACCAGTTATGATGCCCATCTTTGTGCCAACTGCCATTGGTATGTCAACTGTTTTACACTCCTTCATTCCAAACCTTATTAAAAAATCCTTCACATATTTCTCTTAGGATATGATAGTCCCTTCGTCATTTTGCTTGACTTGAAGTCCTAAAAAGAACTTCAGTTCCCGTAGATCACTCATCTCAAATTTATTTTTCATCAATGCCTCACATCTCTTGCATTATTTCTCATCAGAGGCTCCAAAGATTATATCATCAACATATACTTGCACAATTAGGAAGTCTCTCTTCTTGTTGAAAACAAATAAGGTTTTGTCTACTTTACCTCTTTTGAAGTGGTTTTCCAATAGGTAGGAGGACAGGTGGTCATACCATGACCTTGGGGATTTTTTGAGCCCATAAAGAGCTTTGTCAAGCCTAAGTACCATGTCTTTTCATTCTTATGTTTCAAAACCTAGAGGTTGTTCAACATATACTTCTTCTTTGACATACCCATTGAGAAAGGCACTTTTGATGTCAAGTTAGAAGAGTTTGATTCTTTGTGTGTAGCAAATGCAATTAGTAATCTGATGAACTCCATCCTAGCTATTGGGGCGAAGGTTTCTTGGAAGTCTATCCCTTCTTGTTGAAGATATCCTTGAGCTACCATACAAGCTTTGTTCCTAACGACTTCTCCCATCTCATTTAACTTGTTTTTAAAGACCCATTTTGTGCCAAGTACACCTTAATGTGAAGGATGAGGCACAAGATGCCAGACTTTGCATCTTTCAAACTGGTTTAGTTCATCTTGCATTGCATTAATCCTATCCGAGTCTCGAAGAGCTTCCTTAATGTTTTTTGGTTTGATGGATGAGACTGTCGTTGAGAAGGCTAAGAGATCACGAGTTTGCGCTCTAGTTTGAATTCCCTTGGAGATATCTGATATGATGTTCTCCAATGGATGATCTTTGTACAAGACGCAATATTGATGAATGGTTGATGGTGATAGAGGATCTTTGACATCATTGTATCCTTCGTTGACCTGTTATTGACCTGTCGCTAACCTGCCGAGCAAGTCTTCTTCAGTCGGTGATTCATCCTTGGGATGATCTGTGTGATCTTGATCAGTTAAATCAAATCCAAGTCCTTCATCTTCTTCTGATTTCTTGACTTTGTGAGCATCAGTCTCATCAAAGACTACATGCACACTTTCTTCCACCTTCAATGTCCTTTTGTTGTATACTTTGTATGTCCGGCTCCTTTCAGAGTACCCAAGGAAGATGGCCACATCACTTCTAGCATCGAATTTTCCGAGGAGGTTCTTTTCATTGTTGTGGACGTAGCATTTACAGCCAAAGACTCTGAAGTGACTTATGTTTGGTTTTATTCCTTTGATTAGCTCATAGGGAGTTTTGTTGAGGATGGGTCGTATGAGTGTTATATTTGTGATGTAGCATGCAGTTGCCGCTATTTCTTCCCAGAAGACCCGAGGAAGACTGCTTCCCAATAGCATGGCCGTGGCTACCTTTGTAGTGTTCTATTCTTATGCTCAACTATCCCATTCTGTTGAGGTGTTCTTGGTGCTGAATATGTGTGATTTATCCCATGTTGTTTTACACATATCCATGAATTGTTGATTTTCAAACTCTGACCCATGATCAGACCAGAGAGCCTTGATCTTGTGGTTGAGTTGTACTTGTACTTTACCTGCAAAGACTTGAAATTTCTCAAAGTCTTTGTCTTTGGAAACAATGAAGAGTGTCCAAACAAATTGTGAGTAATCATCAACAATCACAAACACATACCAATTTGCTCCAAAACTTTAATTTTCATAGGTCCACATAAGTCCATGTGAAGTAATTCAAGTGGCTTGGAAGTACTAACTAAGTTCTTTGATTTGAAAGAAATCTTAGTTTGTTTGCTTCTAACACATGTATCACAAAGATTGGTCTCAGATTTATTAATCTCAGGGAGACCTCTTACCAACCGTTTCTTGACAAGTTTTCTTAACAAAGAAGTATTAACATGCCTCAATCTTTGTGCCATAGTGTAGAGTCATCTGTTGAAACAGTCAAGCATGGAAGATTTGGACTGTCAATATCCTCTAAACTAGTTACATAAACATTTTTCCATCCTTTTCCCTTTAATAATTCTTCGCCATTGTTCTGACTTACTATGCTACAATGTGTAGGATAGAAGTGAACTGAATTACCTTTGTCACAAATTTGAGAAACACTAAGCAAGTTGAATTTTAAACCATGAACCAAATTTACACTATCTATGACATAATTTGATGTAATACCAACCTTACCTACACCGATGATTTTTCCCTTCTTGTTGTCACCAAAGGAAACGGTTCCTTTGCTTCCTGGTTCGAGTGAGAAGAACTTCTTCTTGTCTCCTGTCATGTGTTTAGAGCACCCACTGTCGATGTACCAGAAGGGGTCCATTCTTACTCGATCCTGTATTTAACACGTTAGTGCTGTGGGGTTAGGGTCCATAGAAGGTTTGGACCCATTTCCACAAACATTTATTGTTCTAGGATCATTTTTGACTACCCATTTTAGTCCTATTCCTTTGAGTTGCCAATGCCTCATGAACCGTGTTCTATAACATTAGGCTTCATGATGGCCAGGTTGTCTAGATAGATGGCAGATACCTCTATGACTGGTCTTTGACTGGTACCCGACATGTCGCTTGGTTCTCCTCATTGGTGTCTTAGGAATAACTTCTAGCTTAGCATGTTTTTCTTTGATTGTAGCTAGTTCCTTTTCTTTTGCGTTAAGAGCAACAATTAATTCATCAATTTCAGGTTGTTTTCCAAGTTTCAACTTTTCTAGAGCGGTGAGAATTTCACTATAGTCGATTTGTAATTTCATGAGTGCCCTCATGAGGTTATCTACCTTGCTTTTGTCCGAATTTTTTCTCAATTCTTCATTTTCCTCCAATAGTTCCTTGTTCTCATTCTTCAATGCCTCAAGTTGATCAAGTAGTATGAGAGAGAACTTTCTAAGTCCTAGAAGTTCAGCTTATAGAAATCTTTGTTTAAGTTTAGAGTAGTTTACCTCGTTTTGATCTTCTGCCTCTGATTCTGATGTGTCATTGTCTTGAGCCATCAGGAAAACTTCCTCAAGGCATAGATGAGCCTTCACGTCTTCAGAGATATCACTATCTGAGGTTTGTCATTGAAATAAAAAATTGAAAGACCTCTTGTATATTATGCATTGAACTTAATATATAATATATTATGTAAATATTGTTTACTTACATTCGAGTTATTTGTTTTAAATCGCTCTATACTCTATACTTTATAATGTCACTCCTAATTAGAAAGATTTTTAGGCTTTGGTGGTTTAGGGTTTAGTGTTGTTTGACCCTAAACCATACACTACAAATTCTAAAATAAACCTTCCATGTTTTAACTATCCTAGGTGGTTTTTTGGGTGTGTGGTATAGGGTAATATTTTTTTTTTAGTTCTATATTTTACATTGTGGCCACTTATTCAGTAGATTTTTAGGGTTTAGGGTTGTTAACAACATAATGATATCACCCACACAAACTAAAACACTGTTGAACAAGGTTAGTTTTACTTTCCTAACCAAACAACCAAAAAACATGAGAATTTAGGGTACTAATATTTTACAGAAAACTATTGTTCACAAATTTAAATTAAACCAATATGAACTCTATCTATCCCTAGTAATTCTCTTTCCCTTTTGCTTCTTTGTGTTTTTTAGTATCTCAACCCCAACAGTTAGATTTTGAAGATCTCTTTCGAGTCTCACAATGTCTTAATCAGACATATCCTTAATCCATCCACTTTGCTTAAACTTCTCACACCATGGCTCCCAAGCGTTGCACATGTCTGATAATACCTGCATCACAAAATATATATATATATTATTAATTTACAGCTTTAATAAAAAAATATTTATAACTACTTAATATAAATATTATTTTACTTACTGAAATACCTCGGACTTAAATATGGTGATTAATTATGCTAATGTGATATTAAGAGGCTTAATTATGCCTAAATAACATTGTGGGAACAATTCCTGAAGAAAACGAATCCTTATAATGGGTTAAAATGCAAAAGAAGTCTTAAAACACATTTTTTAGAAAAACCGGGAAAAATGTGAATTTATGTGGTTTAATGGACTTGTGTGTAATATAATTAGTTATGTGACTATAATTAAACACTAATGAAGGTATAAGAACCATTAAAAATAAATAAACAAAAAAATCCGGAAAAATTGCCCAGATTGATGAATAGTGCCAAACGGGGACTTATGGGTGTTATTTGCTAAAAGACCAAACAGCCCTTCTTTTCATTCCAAAAAAATCTGGCCCCCTCCTTTTTATGTGCCCACATTTTTATTCCCCTCCCAGCTCTATTGAATCTCTTTTAGTTATAAAAGACAAAAACAATAAAGCAAAAAGTGATGGAAAGTACAAAAGTTACTTTCCTAGTCTCTCTCCTCCCATTCCTAGCTCCCTCTCTCACGATTTCTGTCTTCCCCAGCAACTCACCATCCTCTCTTCTACTGCAATGGCGATTTGAGAAACCCTCCACCCAGCTGAACTTCTTCTTCATTGTTCAAGGCTCAAACCAAGTCAAAACACCAAAAAATTACATATTCTTGCTCCTCTAATCTTGGAGATTCTATTCCATCTTTCAAAATCTGAAAACTCTAAAGTTAACATCCATGGCTGGAGCTCTATTTGAAGAAAGGAGCAGCACATTATGAGCTAGAACATCCCTTGGTTGTCTTAAGGTAAAAAGGAACCCTAAAACACTCTTTTCTCAAGCTTCTTTTGTAACCGAAAATTACCATGCCTTGAGCCGTCTTGTTCTCCTTGTTCCAGCTGGTTTTATCTTCAAGATAAGAGCTCGAGTCTTGTTTGTTTTGTTGCCAACATACTTCATTTAGAAGTGAGAAGGTAATTCCCTCCTTTTAGTGCTTTAAGCACTCTCTTTACATTCTTGAGTTGTTCCAAGAGTTTAGGAACTCACTTAGTGATTATTATCTCTTTGGGCATGGTCTGTAGCATTAGAAAATAAATCCCCCATTGGCCGGTTTGTAAACAAGAACAAGAAAGAAAGGAGAAAAGGAAAGGAAAGAGAACTAAGGAAATTCTAAGGTGAATTGACTTACCCTTGGAGCTGATTTTGATTGCCTTGTAGCATTAAGACTATAATACTTTATGTTGATGTTTAGTTATTAATGTTGAAGTTTAAAGGCCTTGGAGCCAAGTTATTTAAGTTTGAAGTGCCTTGTTATTAATTTGGTGAATGTGCTGGAAGTAGTGTGCTGTTAGTGCCTAGGATGAGTATAGTGATTGAATTGGTTTTGGTTAGCTGAAAAATGCAGTGTGGAAATGCTAAAATTGTAGGGAAACTCTATCAAAATTTGGGTATAAACTAAATGCCTTAGGTGTTTTGGTGAGAAGAAATGACCTAGATTAACTAGGTGCTTGTAGAGATCAATTTGGTTAAATAACCACCTTAGAACTTGATTAGGAGAAGATTATGTAGTTGCTTAGAACTTGGAATGAAAATGATGTAAGTTTCTTATTAGTAATGCATTAGATGTGAAACCATTTAGTGAGTAAAGATGGTGGGCAAAATCTGCACATTAGAGACCTAGAGAACTAAGTTGCAAGGTTAGGAAATAAGAGATGAAAATTATGTAATTTAATCAAAGAATGAGTGATGATTTTAGTAAATGAATTAGGAATGTTTAAATGTCAATTTAGTGTTAAAACATGCTAGAATACATGTGGGAAGATTGGGAAAGAAATGGGCAAAGAAAGGAAGCAAGAACAACAACTGAAAATGTCAAAACTGTCAAAATGTAGCAGGGTCCGGGACTTAGGACCAGGAAAAAGTCCCAGACCACCCTCAAAAAATGTCTGAAATTGAACAAAACAATTGGTTCGGGACTTACCTCAGGTACAAGGTCCCGAACTAGCACATAAAATCACCCGAGAGTTCACTTAGCAAGTGGTCCGGGACTTAAGTCCCTTGTAAAGACCCGGACCATTCAAAAAAATCAGCCGAGAGTTATCTTGACATTTGGTTTGGGACTTGGGGTAGGTACAAGGTCCCGGACCACTATGAAAATTCACCCGAAACTTTGTCCAAGTGTTGGTCCGGGAGTTGGGACCAAAATTGCACCGTGAGTGTAAAAAGGAAATTTTAAGATGGGGAATCGAATGGTAATGTTATTATAAGGTTGTTATGAGTTGTTTATTGATATGTAATGGTCATTAGAGGTGTAATCAAGCATAAGAAATAATGAGAAGTAAATGACTTGTGTGGTTAAGTTTGAATTGTAATGAGTTAATAATTATAAATCGGGAATCATTAAAGATGAAATGAGTTAGGTTAATTATAGAGAATTAACCTCCCGATGTCATGAATGTTATAGGATTTGAATAGTTGGACTCCGGAGGAGAGTAGATGATCAAACAACGACGGTGAACGGTATGCTTTTCTCATGCCCTGTATGCTACCGAGATTACCTTGATTTGTGTGCTGGTTTGTTTATTTGTTTGCCCTCACCTAATCAAGATAAATGCATGAACATGATTTATTGCATTTCTTTATGTCTTGTGAGTGGCTGAATGCCTTGTAAGAGTTGATGATTGTTTGTGAACTAATCTAACTCAACACTTGACATAACTGACAGTGGTGGGACCTAACCGCTTAATATGCGCCATGTCCCATGTATGATTGAATTGTGAGTTGAGTTTTGACTGACTCACTGACTGTATATATTACTAACCCAAGAGTTGGCTTAGGGGGATAGTGAGTCACGCATGCAAGGAATAGGAAACAACAGAGCGTTTGTTTCTGATTCTGTGGCTGAACTCCCTTGTTACATGGCAGTGTGCCACATAGTGGTGCCCTACGGGGCCGTGAGCCACATAGTGGTGCCCGTTTGGAGTGAGACTGGCATAGCTTACCCGTCTAAAGAGGTAAGCTGGGTATTGTTGGTTATGAAAGAAATAACCTGGTGGTGAGATCTATATATATATCTCAACCAGAGGTTATACTGACTTAACTATAAGCCAAGAAGTATGATATTTAGAGGGTGTGATTAAGTACAGTGAATGTGACTTATAAATTGACTTTCACTTTTATGTGTTGTGCTCCGTGTTTGAGTGTTGCTAATGCATGTTTATTATGTTGTTGTTATTAGCATGAATGTTGAAATAAAATCAATTCCATGTATGTGACAAAGTAGTTGGTGTACCCCCATTAGCACGCAGGGTATGCGAATTTCATGCCAGCAAGTTTGCTGAGCCTCTTTGGGGCCACCATTTTTATTTCAGGTACCCGACAGGCATGATTGGTCGATGTGAGAGACCGGACTTTTGTGCTTTTGTTAGCTAGTGAACTTTTGAATAGAGTACTGAGTTGTACTCGGGCTGGTAGCCCCTTTTGAATGACCGGTGTACCATGTGGTACACATTTTTGTAGTTTGGATTATGTAGTCTTGATGGACTTGTGAGAACGAAATGTACTTTTGATTAAACTCTTGTAGCACTCGGTAATCGAATGGGTTGTATGATGTTATGCTATATACTTAAGGATGCTTGGTATATTTTTAGTTTATTGGACCGTAATTGTTATAAATTAAGCCTTGTTAATCGCATGGGCGGCTAATGGCGGTGTATCACCCGCCGGTTGTAATTGAAATTCCGCTGCAATTAAAGTGATGGCCGAGACAATTAGGCAATATTGTTGGGTTTAGTGGTAGGGGTGTTACACTGACAGTCGCTCATCTAGGCATGTCTTAGTGTCCTCTGTCCAAGCACATGGTGGTGGTCTAATCACCTTGTGCGTAAGCTTGTAGTACCACCTCAAGTAGTCGTTAGTGGACTCCCATGGATGTTAGATGGAATCACCGACTTTATCATGTAGTTTGTGTCATCAGCAGTGTTCCCTTGCCATATTGGGTATGCATACTTGGCCATGTACTGAGAAGCACCCCTAGGCCTTTTCTCTGTAGAAGGCCCAATAGGGTTTACCGACACACACTGGATGTAGCCAAACTGTCATAAGCATCTATCTGGTATATATGGCTCAGATATGTCAACAAGCTAGAGTACTCCGCCCCAGCTCGACCTCTTATCCTCTACATGACAACCACCTACACCAAATGGTGTCCAGTTCACCTAAAAATAAACAATTTTCTTATATTATATGACATGATTGCTTATTATTTAATTATAAAATATAAATAAATGTTTATTTAATTTATTAGATAAAAGGGTGTCAATCTAAACCTTATAGTAAGCAAGACGATCATCATCAAACAAATTCTTCTCCATCCCCGTCTTCCATTTTAGTGCATGCGGAGTGTCAGGGGTCCAGTGAGGGTTGAGAGAATAAGTCTTAGCAAACTTGTCAAAATAATAATATATCCATGCCTAAAATAATGAAGTGAAAATTATAATTTATTATATTTAATCTTAAAGTTTGACATTAAAGCCAGTTACTTGCAGTAATGTCAGACATTATATCGTCTTTGTATCAGCTCTAGTGGCAAATCCAAGGTGTCAATACAAATATGCTAATGTAGATGCTCCCCATGGGTAATCATCGATACAATCGATATCCCTCTAAGGCCGATAAGAAAATACCCGCACTCACCTTTGTCAGAAAATATCGTGTCCTTCAGAGAACTAAAAGGGTTTACCCCATTTTCATAGAACCTCAGTCTCTTCATCTCATCTTGGGACTCGAGCCCGAACAACTCCACAAGAGCGTCTGTGGCCTTATCTTTGTTCTCTGGTACAACTAGATTCTCATCCACTGAATAATGAGTAGAAATGGGGAGATGAAGAATATGATAGATATTGTGTAAGGTGATAGTCATGTCCTTGAATGGCATCTGGAAACTGTTTGTGTTAGGTTTCTACCTCTACACAAATGTCGAAATCAATGATAGATCAAAGTACCTGTAATCTAGACCGTGTACATGAGAGAAGCCACTGTGCTCAATTATCTCAGTACCCATTTCTGGAGAGATGTCATTTAGTGACCACTTATCCAATAACCCTGATATGCTCTTGCTGACAGGAAAATTATAGGGGGAAAAGGATGTACAAAATTGGATAAAAAAATAATCCTACAACCCTAATACGGGTAGCGAAAATCCTGGTCGGAATATAGCAGAAGCAAATTACAACCAAGAGTATCGAACCCAAGGGACTTAATAGAAAATCAGTCCTAATCCTAATAATAGCCTATTCTAAAACAAAGGGGGGAAATGTAAATATCAATTCTACACTAAAATAAACTAACTAATAACCCTAACTAAGTGGTATATGCAATGAACTATCCTTGATTCAGAATAATAATCAATGTAAGAACAAGTATGATCACAAAACCAAGTTGACAAGTTTCGAATTAACCAACTTTTGAATGTGCCGGATAGGTTTCCGGACAAAGGATGCATGACACATTCAAGAACTTTGAATGTGTCGGACATCAGAAACCTGGCAGGTCACCCGGCATATTCAAAATGTCAAGATTACTTTATAGTTTCTTTGTCGAAACAAACACTCTCAATCCATTATCGAAACCAGCAAATCTCTCATCGATAAACGAACAAGAAAGAGGAGAATATAGTAGGTTAATTCCAAATCTTAGGTCTTGTTGCCCATCCATAGAACAACAAACTTTAATACCATTAAGATCCCTTAACCAATTCTCTTAGAATTTTGAAGAAAATAAGATCAAGTAGTGAACTTTATTCTTCTCTACACTAGGATCCAAATCTTAGTTTAAACTTGCAAAATTTATTGATAACCATAAAAGTAATTACAAGGAGAATCATTCTTAACCAAAGATGACAAGGAATTTTACTCCACCATCCACACAGATTAAGAGAGAGAGAGAGAGAGAGAGAGAGAGAGAGAGAATACAAGGAGACAAGGGAATTGGTCGTAGCCTTAACCCGTCATGGATTTCCTTCTCTTTGCGTGGAAAGTTGCATAGAACTTCCTTGGACACCAACACCTTGGATGAGTGCGGAATTAGAGAATGAATGGAGTGTATAGGATGTTGAAGTGTGTGAAAAAGTGTAGGCCAACGACCTATTTATAGGCATCATTCTTCCTTGGTGGGTGCTATGCCGGGTAAATGTCATCCGACATCGTATTAAACACTTGCTAACTGTTAACGGTCGAAACTTCCAAATCTGCGCGAAAAGGTACTTGTGCCGGACAAGGGATGTACGGCACCATACCCGACAGAGATTGGATTGGTAACGGTCATTAACTGCCATCGTCTAGTCAACCGTGGTGACTTTAGCTTGTGCCGGATAGGATGTACCCGGCACTATGTCCGGCAATAGTTCTTTTCTGCTTCATACTCGTGCCGTGCAGAAGTCATCCGGCTTCTTACCCGGCAACACCCGTCTTCGGGTTAGAAATTCGTTCCTTGCATGAAAAACATATAAAAACACAAGTTTGAACAAATAATACACTTTAATACATAATACAACATAAATACTTACTATTTAATCTTATTTTTGTCAATAATCTTATAATTATAACTACTATAATATGATAAGTCTAAGGCTTATCAAGGCCCTACACTTTCCTTTTGCTAGTGCTCGAGAAAAACTAAATTAGAAAAGAATACTGCTTATGCACAAAACAGATAATCCTAATAATGACAACTAGATTAATCAATTCCAACTACCTGACTCTAATTCATAAGCATCACTTAATCTACCTTATTCCATCAAAAACATACTAATGGGTATAAAATAAAACTAAAGAATTTCAAACTGATCAAAATCTGTTGGGCTATTGTATAAAAGGGAATTGTATCCTCTCCTTTTTCCGGTTTCCAACATTCAGCCCTATTTTTCAAGGGTTTTTGAATGTGGCCAAGACACTCATCAATGGTTCATATTGTTCAGCCCTATTTTTCAAGGGTTTCTGAATCTAACCATCATTTTTTCATGAAGAACTAGGAATTTAAAAGAAAAATAAAAGGAAAATTTCTCATTTGTTTCTTTATTCTGAGGCAATTTTTGCAACCTCATAGAATATAATGCTTCTTTGTTTTTTTTCTTTCTTTTTTTTTCAAAGACTCTTTGTTTCTTTTTTCTATATCTTTTTTCCCTTTTTTTTCAACAAACCCTATTTAAGATTTTCACCCAAATTTTTTTACTGTTTCTAAAAGAAAGTAAAAATATTACCCAGAAGTAAATCAGAGATAAAAATAGAAGTAAGGTCATATACTCATGTTAATAAAGAGAGTCATGAAGTTAAAAACAGAAATCTAAGTCATTAGAAAGCTTACCTCTTGAAAGAGTAAGCATTTAGTCTTCCCTAATCTCATTTTAATCAAAGACATGCAAAAAGCTCAGTAGAAAGTCAATAAACTTTAAACTTATTATATTAAATATACTAGAAATGCTTTTTTAGTAAAATAAATATATTGAAAATAAAAGAATTTAAAGGGGGGACCCCCACCCTACACTAGGCAGGAACACTATCCCCAATGTTCAAAAACAGAAAAAAAATAAACACAGAAGTCGAAAAAGAATTTAAAGAAAATTATAAAGAAAGAACGGAACATAAAAGAGAATATTCCCTTAGTAGGTAAGAGTGAAGGTGCCCTACACGTGGCGTTGGCAGTGGAGTCAGAAGAGTGCCATCAGAGGGAGGGTAATATTGCTTTCTGGGACCAAAAAGATTGCTTCACTATTTGTATGACAGGAGGTTTGGGGTTAGAAGGGAGCGGAAAGGAGTCCTGGAACATATATCAGGCTGAAACTAAACGCTCTTGAGAACCACTCAGATATATATTTCAACCTGGAACCATTGACTTTGAATCGTTCACCTTTGGAATTCTCAAGCTCGAAAGTACCAAACTCGGTCATAGAAGTGATAGTGAAGGGCCCAGCCCAACGAGACTTCAACTTCCCTGGAAAAATTTGAAGTCGTGAATTGTAGAGAAGGACTCGATCATCAATTCGGAAATCTCTGGGAAGAATGCCTTGATCATGAATCTGTTAAGTGTGTTCCTTATAGAGAAGGGCATTCTCAAAAGCGGTGTGGCATAATTCTTCCAGTTTAGATAACTGGAAGTTCCTTTTGACACCTGCTTCCTTTATGTCAAAGTTGAGTGCTTTGAGGGCCTAGTGAGCTTTATGCTCAAGTTCCACTGGCAAGTGACATGCTTTCCCATACACAAGACGGAAAGGTGTGGTCCCGAAAGGAGTTTTAAAGGCAGTTCTATATGCCCATAAAGCATCGTCAAGTTTGGGGGACCAATCCCGTCGAGAGGAACGGACCGTTTTTTGCAAGATCCATTTCAATTCGCGGTTGGAGACTTCGGTCTGTCCATTGGCTTGTGGGTGGTAGGGAAGGGTGACCTTATGGTGGACTCCATACTTGGTTAAAAGGTTATCAAATTGGCGGTTGCAGAAATGAGAACCGCCATCAGAAATGATAGCCCAGAGGACGTCAAATCTAGTGAAGATGTTTTTCTTTAAAAGTTTCAGGACAGTTTTGGCATCTGCAGATGAGCATGGAATGGCTTCAACCCACTTTGAAACATAGTCCACATCGACTAATATGTACTGATGGCCTTGTGATGGGGGGAAATGGACCCATGAAATCGATGCCCCAAACATCGAACAATTCAACCTCCAAGGTATTGGTTAGCGGTATTTCATGACGCCTGGAGATGTTACCCATTCTTTGACAACTGTCACATTAAGAAACAAATTTATGGGAATCTTTATGTAAGGTTGGCCAATAAAGACCTGAATCCAAAACCTTAGTCGCAGTTTGAGTGGATCCATGATGTCCACCAGCCTCCTGAGAGTGATAGAAGAGTAGAACAGAGGTGACCTCACGTTCAGGTGATCCCATCGGCACATACCTTGAATAAGTATAGATCATCCCAGAAGAAATGCTTTACTTGAGACAAAAATATCTTCTTCTGCTAAAAAGAGAGCCCATGAGGTAAAATTCTAGAGGCTGGGTAATTGGCCATGTCTGCAAACCATGGCTCCTTAGAACTTATCTACAAAGCTTCACACAATGCCACCAATTCTGTAAAATTATTATCAATTTTGTCATGAGAATTAGATTCCTAACTCGTAAACTACTGGACACTGAACACCATCGTGTCTGGAAAATATCCCCGGATGGGAATCCCATCGTATGGCCTTTCAATGCGGGAGAGGTGATCTGTGACACCGTTGAGACAACCCTTTTTGTCAACAACCAATACATCGAATTCTTGTAGTAAAAGAATCCAGCGTAACAGCCTTGGCTTGGCTTCTGCCTTTGTGAATAGGTATTTCAGGGCGGAATGATTTGTATGCATAATGACTTCACTCCCCCATAAGTAAGAGTGAAATTTGTCTAGGGCGAATGCGACTGCAAGAAGCTCCTTTTCTATGGTTGTGTAATTCTTCTGTGCATCCACCAGGCTCTTGCTTGCATATGTGATTATCCGCAATACCTTATCTTTTTTCTGACAGAGAGTGGCCCCCACAGCGTAGTCGCTTGCATCGCACAAGATCTCAAAGGGAAGAAACCAATCGGGGGAGACGACTACAGGGGCTGAAATTAGCTTCTCCATGATGACTTCAAATGCTTCCAAACATTCCTTTGTGAATTCAAATTTCTTATCCTTCCCCAATAAATCACTTAAGGGTTTGGCTATCTTGGAGAAGTTAGCAATGTACCGACGGTAGAACCCGGCGTGGCCTAAAAATGCTTGAACCTCTTTGACTGTGGTAGGAGGAGGGAGTTTTTCGATGATTTCAACCTTGGCCCGGTCTACTTCAATACCAGCTTTGGACACTTTGTGCCCCAACACAATGCCTTCCTTCACCATGAAGTGACATTTTTCCCAATTTAGGACTAAGTTTGTATCTTCACACGTGTCTAAGATCAAATCTAATTGCTGCAAACAATTGTCAAAGGTGGGACCATAGACACTGAAATCATCCAAAAATACTTCAGTACTTTTTTCAATGAAATCAGCAAATATTGCTTACATGCAACGTTGGAAAGTAGCAGGAGCATTACAAAGTCCAAATGGCATACGATTATAAGCAAAAGTACCATAAGGACAGGTAAAGGTAGTATTTTCCTGATCCTCTGGTGCGATTGGAATTTGGAAGTAACCTGAGTAGCCATCTAGGAAGCAATAATATTCCTGACCTGCTAATCTTTCTAACATTTGATTTATTGTAACACCCCTACCGCTAATCTCGTCATTACCGTCTAATCACCTCGTACTTCCATACTTACGCAGTGGATAATCCATACACATCGGCGGGTGATACAATACCGTTAGCCACCCACGTGACTAACAAGGCCTACTTTCACTACAGCATCGGTCTGATGGACCGAAATACCCGAGTACAACAATACAATTCATACTTCAAATTTCAAACCAAGTACAATAATTCTCCATTCATACATTGCTCAATGCTTACGATACAATATATCGAGTTTTCTAAAGTACAATTCCAAAATACAAAGTTTCTCACAAGTCTACACTTACTTATCAAAAGTCTAACCTCTTACCCATATCTCACAAGTCTACACACTTTCCAAAATACATAAGGGTGCACCGCTTGGTACACCGGCAATTCAAAGGCCACAAGCCCATACACAATACACCATCTAAGATATTTCCTAGCTAAACTAAGCATAACAGCCCGGTCTCATTCTCGACCATTTAGCTTCTTGGGTACCTGGAAAGTAAAACCAGTGCCCCAAGGGGCTCAGCAAAAGCTGCATATGAAATTCTCATACCCCGCGTGCTAACGGGGGTACGCTGACTACTTGGTCCAATACATGGAGTTCATTTCATTTATACATGCATACATGCTATAATGAACAATAATACATTCATGCCACTGTACATACATACATACAATCCGATACATACAAAGGAAGACAATCACAAGACAACCATACATACTTACCATGGTGTTGGGATACAATTCTCGAGTTCATACACAATACTTGTTTGTTACTTACTCGTCCGGGTTAATCGGATGTACTTTACTCTTTTACTCATCATCAATGACTTACACCAGCCATGATCTTACAATACCAAATACTTTCTTACTTTAATACTCAAGTCAAGTCGGTATGACCTCCTAGCGGGGACTACGATATCCCACCACCAGGCTTTAGGTTGGCTCACTAATCCAGGTTGCTACCCATTTAAGGGATTTGGACCATGGAAAAGATTAAGGCCAGGAATCAGATCCAACCTCTTGTGTCTCCTCATCCTCACGCGTGGCCGAAACTATATTGGACTTCTTACATACTCCAATTTACCAATTTATTCAAGGTTAGAAGGGTTACCAAGTTAGTGAGTTAGTGAGATTCAATTCTCCATCACCATGTCAAGGGTTAGCACAATGGCACAACCACAATCCAGCACTTCATCATCATTCACACATTTCATGAATTATACAATCCACAAGTTCAAATACAATCCAGCAAAGAACAATACATTACAGGTACAAGAAAGTGCAATAAACCCAATTCGTGCGTTTTATTTTATTTAGGTGATCACACGGCACACAAACACACAAATCAGAGTAGCCGAGGTAGCATACAGGACATGAGAAAATTATACCGTTCATTGTCATACTTGGGCTCCGATTTTCCTTCGAGGTTCAACTATTCGAGTCCTATAACATACACGGAATTGTACGGTTAATTATCTATTATTAACCTAACATGTTCTTTCTTTAACGTTTCCAAGCTACAATTACTAATCCTTTACATCTCATACTTATTCACAAATATCATTTACTTGTCCTCATTTCTTGAGTTTGTTTTCTTAGGTTCTTATGTACACATTATCTTCTTCTTACCATCATTACTCTAATACTAATGTCACATATGTATGTACATGTATATATACTTTTTTTTTTGTTTGGCCCCGACCAACCCACAGCTTTGACCCGACTGACCCAACCCCTCTAGGTCGGTTGAAGTCAGTAAGCAATCGGGTCCTGGAAGTCTCATCTCAACCGACCCACGACCGACTCAACCTTCTGGGTCGGTCGAAGTCAGAAGATATACGGTTTGAAAATTCTTGCCCGACTGACCCACGGCCGACTCAACCCTCTGGGTCGGTCGAAGTCAGAAGACATACGATTTGAAGGTTTTAGCTCGACCGACCCACGACCGACTCAACCCTCTGGGTCGGTCGAGGCCAGAATCGCTCATTTTGACTTGGTTTCAACTCCATTCTTCTACCCATTTCTTCCCTAACCTTCCACATGCTTTCTAACATGTTTAACCACCTTAAAGCACTCTTAATCATGCTCTAAACCTCCTTAAATCATTACTCAAATTCTCTACCCAACTCGTGTTCAATTTTCCATAATTTCAATTCCCACATTTTGCATTTTGCACTCTTGTGCATTTTCCAAACTCCTCTTAATGGGTTACACCTTGCCCTCAAGCATTTGACCATTCTAAATCTTTCCTTTCCATTTGCATTTCATTACACAAGTTCATCCTCCATTTCCAAGGTCATGCTCAACAACTTCTTCCTTGAATTTCTACACACTAAAATTCTGTTTTGCTACAGATTTTTATTCTACCATTTCCAAGCCTTCAACCACCATCTATGGGTGTCTACTTCCACCAAATCAATCCTTAGATACACCTAGTGAACCCTAGGTCATTTCTCACCCATAGCAACACCTAAAACGTTTTATTTCTACCAAAAATTTGCTATAACTCACCTATAATTTTAACATTGCCCAAAGCATCATTTCATCCATTTCCTAACTCATTCTCTGCCACATCCACATGGGATCCTACCAGCACATAATACACATTTAAATCTCATTAAATCCACCAAACACTTTCCAATGCAATAATCACAACATACTTGGCTCCAAGGCCCTTAAATCACATAAGTTCACAAATTCCTTCTCTAACTACCAAAACAAATTTCCATCCAGTTTTTGGTTCATTCAGTTAATTTAACCCATCCCAAATTCTAAGGAAATCAAGATAAACATTGAGGTAAGCTTTTTACCTTAATCTTTCAAGTTTCCTTTTCCATTTTCCTCTTCTCCTCTTCTCCATTCTCTTGGCTCTAAAATCGGCCAAGGCAATTCAAATGCCCACTACACTAAATCACCATTCAAAAGAACAATGGGACTAAGTACAAGCACTTAGGCATATTAAACTAACCCTAGGATTCAAGAGAGGCTTAAAGCACAAAGAGCTAGGGTTTTACCTTTGGAGTTTTAGGAGGGGTTTTAACCCTTGAATCAAGAGGAGGGTTCCACCACCATGGGAAGGTTGAAACAATGCTCAATAATGGAAGAAAAACAAGGTATTAAAAGGGGGAAAAATCAGCCACACCAAGAAATGAAGGAGATGTGAGTTTCTCTTGGATTTTCTTACCTTAATTGAAAGAGGGGACTCCAAGCTCCAAGAATATATAATTTTCTCTTCAAATGGCCAACACCCATGGAGATGAAATTCACCATTTTTGGATTTTGAAAAGAGAGAAATGTAGAGCTTGGTGAAGGGAGTTCAAATATGTAATTTATTTTGCATTTGGAGCATGGAGTTGGCTAGAGCAAGTGGAAGAAGAGAGGAAGCCATTGGAGCTTGGTGGAGAGCTCAAAATTGGAAGCTTGGGGAGGAATAAAGGGGGAAATTGGCAGAGAGAAGGAGAAAGGTGGGAAAGAGAAGAAAAGTGAGGGGATAGAGAGAGGAAAGTGATTGTACTTTTCACTTTTTCTTTTCTTTCTTTTCTTTCTAACTAGCTACTTACTAATAGAGGGAGGGCTGCTTTATTTAATAAAAACCGGCCCCTATGAGTACATATGAGCTGGAGCATTTTTTTCGTCTTTTACAGAAAATGCTCGTTAATTTACCCGATTTGGCACTATTCACTAACCGGGCCCGTTTTCCGAATTTTTCTCGTTTCTTTATTTTTAATGGTTCTTAAGCTTCCATAAGTATTCAATTATATTTATATAGTCAACCATAATTTTACGGGTCTTTTTGACCACTTAAATTCACATTTTCGGGTTTTCTTGAAAAACATGCTTTAAGACTCCGCTAGCGTTTTAATCCATTATTTGGATCCGTTTTCTTTAAGAATTGTTCTCGTACATTAATTATGCATTATTAAGCCTTGGAAATCCATCTAAGACCCTTGTCAAGGTCGTATTCCTCCTATGGTCACGTAACGCTCATTTTTGTGTTTTTTGTTTTTTAAGCGTTTTCTCTTTTTTTTTAGCTTTATTTTCTTCACCAATATTCTTTAGGCGCCATTAGGCCCTTAGATACCATATTAGAATAATTATAATCACTATAATTAAGTTTGGTGTATTTCATCTATAAATGACAAAGGGAAGTAATCCTTTCTAGTGGTTGTATTTACTCTTCTATAATCTATACACATTCTCCAGCCAGTTTTTTGTCTTTGAGGGATTAATTCTCCTTTTTCATTAGGGACGGCCACTATGCCTCCATTTTTAGAAACCACTTGGACAGGACTCACCCAAGGGCTATCAAAAATTGGGTAAATGATACCAGCGTCTAATAACTTCAAAACCTCCTTTTAACAACTTCTTTTAAATTTGGGTTTAATCTCCTCTGACCTTGCCTAATCGGTTTATGGTTATCCTCCATAAAAATATGATGAGTACAGAAACTAGGATCAATGCCTTTCAAATCAGCTAAGCACCAGCCTATGGCTCTCTTATGATTTCCTAGGATTTCTAACAATTTAGTTTCTTGTTCAGCAGTTAGAAGTGAGGAAATAATAACAGGGAGAGAATTGTTACCTACCAGGAAGGCATATTTGAGATGAGAGGGAAGTTCTTTAAGATCTACCCCGGGAGGTTGTTCGATTGATGGAATAGCTTTAAGTGGTGAGCGATATAGGCTTTCTAATGGTGGTCAATAACCATTGTTGGCATTTTTCCGAATACCACAATTGATTATGTCAACAATCACCTTGAATTCCTTTGCGGCAGACTCTTCAATTGATGAAACCAAGACTCGCTTTAGTGCCTCCAATTCGTGAGGTTCAATTGGGGAAGGGAAAATGTTTCTTCATCATCTTGGAATTCATTTTCACCATTATCTGCTAAGAGACAAACTCAACAAACAGTATGAGCATTTACACTTTTCTCACCATCTTTTCCATATCGAACTCAATCTTTTCATCCTCAACTCGGAAGATGACCTTGCCCTCATAAACATCGATGATTGCTCGTGCAGTACTTAAGAATGGTCGTTCGAGGATTAGGGGGACTTTGGTATCTTCATCAATGTCTAAAACCACGAAGTCGGCTGGGAAGATGAAATTGTCGACTCCAACTACCAAATTTTCCACCATTCCCATCGGTTTAATTGAGGATCTATCAGCCAATTGTAAGGAGAAGGATACTGGCTTCAGTTGACTGCTGTGAATCCTGGTGAAAATGGAATATGGCATGATATTGATGCTTGCACCAAGGTCACAGAGACCATGACCGCAATCAACATCTCCAATATAGCAAGGCACAATTGGTAGATTGGGGTCTTTCTGTTTAGGTGGTAATGATCGTAGCAATGCGGCGGAGCATTCCTCAGTTAGAGTGACCATCTCCACGTCTTCCATCTTCCTTTTGTTATTGATTAATTCCTTCAAGAACTTAGCATAAGTGGGCATTTGCTTCAATGCATCGATCAAAGGAATGTCAATAGTTAAACATTTAAAAATACCCAAAAATTTCTTAAATTGCTCATCTAGATGCTTTTTCTTGAACCTGTTAGGAAATGGCAGTTTCTCAGTAGAAATTTGTTTTTTATTTGGAGGAGAAGAATTAGAAGAGGGAGAAAAAGAGGGTAGTATGAAAGGAGTTATTTCCTCCACATCATCAGGTGACACTTGCCTTTCGTTTTCTTTTTCTTGGTTCTTACCCACCTCCCTTCCACTTCTGAGAGTGACGGCGCTTGCATCTTTACTCCCAAGGGTAACTGACTTCGTTTGCTCTCTCGGGTTAGTTTGAGTTGGTGATGCTAATTGGCCAGGAGGCCTTGGCTGAGTAAGAACTTGTTGTAGTTGAGACTGCAAGGATTATTGATCCTTGCGGAGGGCTGAGATCTCCTCTTGAGTATCTCTGGATTTATTCATGAGTGTCTTCATCATATCCCTCATCTCTGCCATCTCTGCTTCTGTATTGGATGGGAGTTGGGGTGATTGGTAAGAGGGTACTTTGTTATAAGGGGGTTGTGAGAATTGTCTCTAACCTCCTTGATAGGCGGAATTGTTTTGAAAGTTTTGGGGTGGTTGGGCACCTCTTTGCCAAGGTTGCATGTACCCCTGATTGTTGGTGACATAGTTCACCTCCTCAGATGCTTTCAGATCTTGCAACTTAGGACATTGCTCGAAATCATGTGGTCCACCACACTGTGTACAAGACACGTCAGAAGGTGGTAAAGAAAACATAAAAGAACTAGTTACCTGAGCGGGTGGCCTTGTATTAGCCATATTTGTCTGTTGAGGAAGAGAACTCATAGCCAATTGCTCCACGACTTTTTGTAGAGCATTTACCTTTGTGGACTGTTGAGCGTTGCTCTCCAGCAACTGCTCGTGACTCTTCATTAACTTGTCGAATTTGTTATCATTCTCCCCGATGTGGTACAAACCTGGTGTGTTTCCCCTTGACCCACCTGTGGCCCAGTCGTGAATCTCCTCACAAAGGGATTCGATCCTGTTCAGAAATTGCTCCCCTGGTTTCTTCAGGATGTCAGCACCAAGGGAGGACAACACCATTGTCTTGCATTGGTTCAACAGCCTCTTATAGAACAACTGGGAAAGTTACTCTTTGGTGAGACCATGGTGGGGACATGTTAGGAGCAACCCCTTGAATCTATCCTAAGTTTCACAAATGTTCTCTGATCCGGGTTGCTTGAAGTTATAGATCTCAGCGATCATCTCCAAAGTGCGACTCGGTGGTAGAAACGTGTCATAGAACTTAGTCGCCATGTCGTCCCATGTGGAAATGGTACTAGGCGTCAGGCTATGGTACCATTTGCTGGTGATCCCTGTAAGACTATGAGGGAAGAGAGAGAGAGAGAGAGAGAGAGAGAGAGAGAGAGAGAGAGAGAGAGAGAGAGAGAGAGAGAGAGACGAGCATACTGCAAGATAATGTCAGTAGCGGTGAGACTATTGACATGCTGTAGGAATTTTGTTTCGTGGAGCAATGCTTCATCTGGGTTGGTACCATCAGACATCCCCAACTCCTTGACACAATGGATTTGATGATATGGCTTCAACTTCTGCCATTCATCATAATCAGCTTGTGGTAGATGAGGGAAATTGATGGCCGACAGTTGGCCTTGACTAGAGGGCCTATTGATGTTGCAAACTGTTGGCGTTGTCATCTCGCTTGATGTACTTGGGTCTTCTTGTGAGGTATGTTGATTTCTTTGTTGTTTTAATGAACGAAAAAGCGTCCTCTCGATTTCAGGGTCGTAGTTGGCTAGTTCGTCTGGTAAACTGTGTGAGCGAAGAAGCATTCACTTAGAAAAGCAAGTACCTAAGAGATGACAAAAAAATTGTTTTTATGTAACATGAAAGAAATGTAATCATTAATATAAACTTTTATTTAAAAAGGAAATATCATTGTCATTACATATTAACATATAAAACATACTAATATATAACTAAAAGATAGCCCTAAACCTAGTACGCCTAACTCTACTAGTAAAAATCGCATAGAAGGGGTCCTTCGGTGAACCCTACTGGTGAAGACACCCATATGAGGGAATCTTCTCCTAAGTTCATCAACGGGCAGAACCCTCATGCGCGCTGTGGTTCTAAGGCGGTGGTAGGCGAGGGCTGGTTTCAACTTCTTCCTCTTAATAAAAATTTCTACCCCTGTACGGGGATTCAGTTCATTCACTACATAAATATGCATGAAATGAAAAAGCCTAGACTCCCCACTTTGCAATTTAGCCATCCATATATTTCTAGGCATCCTGAGTACAAAGTTGAACAAAGGGTGAGATAGATATAGGAGGATCGAAACCATAGTATGTGAATATGTGCTCTAGATTCAGAAATTTCTCTTTGCTTTTCTTTCGAGTATGCTTGCTCCAAGATTAAAAGGAGTTTCATCAACAAATTTAAAAGCAAAATACTGCCTTTCGTATTCTTGAAGCTGTCATTGAGCCCCAGGAAGAATGTCATCAACTGATCTTGCTTCTTTTGTTTCTCCAGTTGCTTTTCTTAGTGAAATAGATAGACACGGTGTCTCCGTGCTACTTTAGATCGGTCACCTCTCGCTGGATCAAGAAGATCTCGGGAGCATTTAGTGATCAGTCATATGCTAAAACCATGCCGTGACATACATTTATATATAGAAGTCTGTTATTTGGCACAATCATATGCTCTAAGAAAGATATAAAAAAGAACAGTTATACTAGAACCATGAACATATACTTCAATGATCAGTCAAGTTGACCCTCGGCTTACTTGGTCGATCTCACTACATTTTTGGCTCTAGAAGAAGATCAGTTCCTTTCTTCTACTTGTACAATATATATAACCCCCTACCAATTTCGATTACTCTACATTGGTTAAGTAACTTTAAACCGGAGCTATAACCAACAACTACAACAAAAAATTACATCCAATTAAGCCTAAAAACTTAATTTACTCCATATACCACTCAGAAAAACAGAAAAAACAAAACCTGGAAACAGCTAGCTAGCAGCTACTTGTAAAGCATGAATTTATATAACAGAATGAAGCTGTTGATCAGTATCGCTCATAAGTTCAGCCACTTATCAAAAAAAGAATGAAGCTGTTGAGTATCAAGTATCTCCATACTATTTAAACTACTAAAATGTTGTACACATTTACAATCCTGAAACGGGTACTCATAAATCGAATTCCTTCTCCTGGATTTCCTCTTCTTCCCCATCATCATTCCTTCCCTATTACTCTCAACCAGCATTAACTTCATTTCTTCCCTCACAACACCCCAACTCACCGTCGTGTTATGAAACATCCGTACAAGTTTCATCTTATTGGGTTTTATCGTCTTCGCATGTCCACCGTACATGAATCTTCGATGTCCCATCAGGAAGTGTGGGAAATTCCCTCCCTGTGTTGTGACGAAGACCTCACTAAGTAAGCAGACGATGTAGTCAACTGCAGCTAAACGAGATGAGTATCCGTTGAATGAAGCGAGTTCTTCTGGTGTTGTGAGTGTTTCCTTCGTGTACACAAGTGGGAACATCTGTAATAGTGGGGTTAAGTATTTCTGTGGTTGGTACAGTTTTCCTGATGCGAGATAGATTATGGTTGTATTTGTAAATCCCATTCCTCTTAGCATCATTCCAACCTATTCTGACACAAAACAAAAAACATTAAACCAAGACACAAGTTAACTAAAACCCATGAAACTAAGGTTTTGCTTTCATACAGAAAGAAGTACACTACCTACCTCTACAGGTGTAAGTGGGCATTTCCCATTCATTCGATTCAAACCCGGATCAATCGTGTTTTGATCTCTTCTTCTCTTCTCAAATTTACCTTTCCAACCTCGCATTCGTAGTGATTCCATCAGGGTTGTTTCCTGGCGTCCACCTCCATACATACAACAAGAGAATGCAACCATATCCTAACAAAATTGAACCAGAAATATCATTACATTAGTACATCCTCTGGGATGTGGGATTGGAACTTAGTTAGAGGCAGGAGTATAGTAGTAATGTTACAATTGGATTGTGTTACCAGTGTGTAGTACCTCTTCAAAACGGAGATGAACAGATACGTACTTTCCATCATGTACTTTACTCTTCTCCACTAGTCTCTTCACCAGTTGTTTCGCTAGAGTTGAGATAGAAGGGGCGAATTTCAGAGCTTTGTAGTTTGCTAAACATCTCAAATGTTGGTAATATGGTGGTATGTTCATAGCTAATCTATTCGCAAATGGAGCTATACGGATGACCCTGTAATTAGCAAACATGGAAACAGAAAAATGTTGTTTGTTGTCATCATCATCTTGTACCATTCTGTTTGAATTTATTGGAAGTCGTCTGACTATCTGTTACATAAACAAAAAAACTGCAACATGAGGTAGAAAGAAAGAATGCATGATATGGTGGTATGGGTATGACTAACCCACCCTTGATACTGGAGGATGGGATTGATTTCTTCAAGGTAATACTGAATGGTTGCCCAAGCAGGGACATGAGTTGGTGGGATATTACTGATGCTGTTATTGAATATCTCTAATAAAGACATGGGTGGCAGCTCTCTAACCACACTGATTGAGGTGTTGAGTGTGGTTATGAAATGATCCGAGTCGTAAATATCACCAAATTCACTGTCACAGAAAGATGAAGAAATTGATTCTTTTTACTGAAGAAATGTGACAGATGAAAGTGGCAAATGAAGGTAATTAGTATTATATATGTAATGGAATGGACTAGTTTGAGTGACATAAAGGGGAAAGTGGAATTAATAAAGATGAATAAACCTTCGGTCCATCCAAACATTGTGATAATTGAAATGTGGAATCACCAGTGTGGCATTCAAAAGTCCAGCAACAACAACTGCATTGCATATCTGTAGCAAAGAAAAAGAAATGGAAGGAAAGAATTATGCAACTGTAAGATTTTGAATTGATTTTAGACAACGGGCATGAATGAAGTAATGTATATGATGAATTTACCGATGCTCGTTGTTGATTAAGGCCACCATTAGCCTCCACGATCAAGTACCGGACAGGGCTGACAGTAGGGTGATTCTCTGAGATTGAAATTCGAGTTTTAATGTTAGAACCTGAAAGGGTAGGTGATAATTTGGGAAATTGAGTCATTAGTGTTATTAGTTATAAGAAATAAACTGTTGTGGTGTTGCTTCTTGATGGATCTAGTTAAGCAAGGTCGTTGATTTTGATCATCATCAGGTAACTTCAGCTTCTTATTATATATCCACATAGCTGACATCTGTAACAAAATGATTCTATATATTGAGGTTAGAAGAGAATGCTTGATGCTGATAAAACCAAAACCCCATGTTTCAAGTGAGAATTGAAAACGATGAAGTTCAATGAAATTAACCACAAACCTTAATCCCACTGGAATTATCCATCTGCATATCACTCCACACCGCCTTGAACACCTCATCACTTCGATAAACCGAGCCGGGAGCTGGTGGGATGTGATGATGAGGAAGGATGAAGATTGATATGGGACATATACAGACAATTAAACCCGAAACGTAGAGCAAAGGAATCAATAGCCAGTAACGGAGACAACGCCGGATTACTGGAATAAGGTCATGACCCACTGACATTGATAAAAGGTTTTTACTGCTCCGTCGTAGTGTGCGGCGAGGCGGAATGCTGCATTGTCTACGAGGACAGCGGCGACGTGGGGATTGTGGTGGGCTTGGGGAGGAACCATTTAAATTATTACTATGGCCGTTGCTGTTGTTGTTGTTGCAAGCAGCGGTGGAGGCCATCACTAAGGACAAGAAGAGGAGCTTTTTTGAGAGTGGGAATGTAAGCAGAGATGAGAATGGTGGATTATTTTGTTGTTTTCTTCAATTATTGACGGTGACGGAGAAAGAAATGAAAGCTAGCTAGTCGTGTCGTATGGGTAGGTCTTTTATTTGACGCTTTATGCTGATGTTCTGCTGTCTCTCTGGTTTCTTAGTCTAGACTCCAATCCGACTATCATACAACCGGTTGTACGATGTTTACGTACATCCTCGAACATTCTTCACAATTAATTTGAACACTTATCATATAAAGTTGAACAACTTTCACAATAACACATGAACCTTTTTCATCAGTATGAACAATCAATACAAAAACTTGAACAATGTTTGAATTTAAAATGAACGGTTGTACGATGCTCACCGTACAACCGGTTGTACAATAGAAATTGCCGTCTAGACTCTAGAGAGAAGATGTGGACTGGCACGCACGAGAAGTCGGGTGGAGTGGGTCGTTTCCATTAAATTCCACTATCAACACCACACCTCCTTTTCTTTCTCTCTGTAGTACAGGTATATGTATGCAGTAGTGAAATTCCGTATCTATAGCAGTTAGCAGCACGCTTGATTCTCTGAAAGGTTTTCTACAGTACGAGTGAGTGGGTGGATGTGTAAATGGATCTTTCTTATAAATATCTCTCACCACTCACCACTCACCACTCACCACTCACACTCACCACTCACCACTCCATATAGTAGAGTAGTATATATTAATACATGACAAGAGATGGGTCCAAAAATGCAACGCACATGCTCTGGTCTGATCTATCAGAAGTTGCAGCAGCTGGGAATTAACGGTTAAATTGTACATGTACCTGATGATTTCACTGGTGGCTTAATTGTTGTTATACTCCCACTAAACTAAAGAAGGCTTATATTGTAGAGCTAAAGGCGGATCACCGAGACGTGAGCGAGCAAATTTCTCCGAAACATGCGCACAGGCAAGCAAACAGTCAAATGATTAAGAAAAAAGATACTACTACTATTGCACTAGTAATAGAATATTATTTGTGGGCGGATCATATCGACCACTGATGAATGATTGGTGACAGCGGCCAGGCCAGGCCAGCCAGTAGTAGTTGCTCTCAGTGCTCGGTACCTTTTGTGGGGACTGATGCGGCATCAGTCTCGCGTTGAGCTCCACTCTTTTTGACTATTCAGTACCGACGATCATTTTGAACCCATGATCTGAAAAACTTATCATTCCAATCTCTCCCTATTTTTTGCTTCTCCCCAGCACATACATTTTCTAAGAAAAAATTCTTAAACAATAATCCTTTGGGATAACAATTCCTGTTCCGGTAGAGAATTTCTCTGTGGGTGCCATTGGAAGCAAACATGGTGGCGCCTTAAAGGATGTGTGTTTAAGCAAACCAAAAAATAAACCACACTAAGCGCCTTCTGGTTGCTTACTTGCAAAAAAACGCCAAGCTTATAGGTTTCTTTTTGTTCCTAGAACAAATAATGGACTAGGATACGGCCAAGGTGGTGAGCGCCCTCAGTTCATGTTTGGGCTACCAAAAAGCCTTGTCTGTGAAAAATGAATCTGTATAGCGTCAAAGTTTCTAATGATTGAATTTACCATTATTTGAAACTCTCCGATTCTGCATCTGTCTCCTGAATCCTAGTGTAAATTGCTAGCAAGTGCTTCTTTTATTACTATTGGGACCAAATTGTTAAAAGGATACCTCAGAACCTTTTGGTATAGGTCTTGCATACTGATCCTCCCTGAAGGAGCTATACATAGCGGAAAACAAAATTAGTGAAGAGGAAGACTTGCACCGCCTCCTCAAGCTCACTGTACTTGACCTACGCTTCAACAAGATCTCAACAGCCAAGAGCCTAAGTCAGCTTGCCGCCAACTACAACTCCTTGCATGCCATCAGCCTTGAAAGCAACCCTACGCAGAAGAACATCGGAGACGATCAACTTAAGAAGTATCTTCAGGGCCATCAAGTGGGGGCATGGACCATTGTGGCTTTCCGTTCGGCTCCCGCATAAGTCACGCATATTTCACGCCTTTGCTTCATTGGCATGTTTGTCAAAAAAGACAGTCTTCTCCCCTTGACTGTTCGGTGAGCGCTGTTTGAGCTAGGGCATTTTTATGCGCCCTTCTGCGCTGTGAAATCATTCCCGCCGTTCTCCCGTCTTCTTCCTTCGTTCTTCTTCCTCCTGTGTTCTTCTCCGTTCTGCATTCTCGATTGAGCTTCGATTGCTATGTTGCTCTTTTGAGTGGCCTCTATTTGTTGAGGTAACCCGCACCTGCTCGGGTTGTTTTCCCTTCTCTCTGTTGTTCTTCGCCCTCCCGTTTCTGTGTGAGCTTCGTTCGAAGAATCGAAGCCAGGTAAGTGAGGTAAGTTATTTCTTCCTTAATCTCCCTTCTGCTCTTCCCTGAGCTCCTTCTCCCCCGATCTCTGCTCGACCACTGGTGGATTTCTGTTGCTCCTTCTCCAACGCTTCCTCTGCTTCATCTAGCTCACCTCCGTGGTTGATGCGTCCCTGTTGCCCATTCTCTCGATTCGGTCGAATATTGACCTACACTAAGGTACCTGCTCCCTCTGGATTACCGATTTTTGTTGGTGGTTGTAGCTTTGTGGCTTTCTGTCGATGTTTGAATCGCAACTGGGTTTGGGTTTTGCATGCGTCTTGGTCGGAACTTTTGCTTCACCTGATTGTGAGTTTGGATATGCACGAACTGCATATTTTTTTCGTTGTCGGATGTCTGTGTAGTTATCAACGTAACTCATCTGCTTGATCTGGAGCTGATTTGCGTAATTGATGCGATTTCCCTGATGGAACTTGGCTTTTGTTAGTCGAGGCTTGAGTTCCTTATGCTGTTACTGGAATTGATTTGGCTTCTGTTAGAAGGGACTTGAGTACCTTCTTGCTTGTGATGATCCTTGCTATTATTGCCTACCCTTACTGGAATTGATTTGGCTGAGTACCTTCGGTACAACTTTTGATGTTAGTAGAAACGCATACCCTTACTGGAACTGATTTGGCTATTGTTAGCGGAGAGTTGGATTAATTTCTGTGTATCTTGTGATGCTGTTACTACAATGGCGTACCCTTACTGAATGAAGCAGTTCCATCCGATTTGAATTTTAAGTAGCTACTGCTGCTATTACTTGTGTGGGTTCATTGTGCTTGTTCGAACATGCTCTAATTAGTCGGTGCAATATTCAGGAACTGAATATCGTGTTGAGATTTAAAATTGCCCATATAAATGTGGACAAGTGTATGGACCCATCACTTGCGTTAGTTAGGTGCAGATTAATCTATAACGGCCGCCCCATCATAGGATTTACCTAAATGATCTTGGCCCGGTTATACGAAAATGATGATAAGAACAAACAACACATAAAGGTAGACCTATTGTGGTAGTTGTGGTAGTTATAGGTTAAGCTGTATCTTGACTTCGCAAGTGGTTGTGTGTCCGCACTTGTCTGCCCAGCGATGATGAGGGCAAAACACTCTGAGCTGGATAGTCCCGAGTAACAAAAAACAAAAGCAATGATGAGGACAAATTTACTCTGAGCTTTACATTTAAAAAAAACATTGGCGCGAAGTTCACGACTGGAGACGAGACGATGGAAATGAACGACATCAACAACACTCTATGGATCTGAAGAGAAGGCGAAGCAAGGACGGATCGGTGGCGGCCTACTAGCTATTAGCATTGTACTAGCTATTAGCATTGCGCTAGTGCAATGATGTAACTTATTATTGTACAAAATCAAATTTAACACATGTAAAGTCGTTGTTAGACCGTTGTATTATTTACAAGTTAGTTTTGAAATAAATAATATGTCAACATACATTTTATGCACATATTATTATAATAATCGTTCAAGATTAATTGCCCAATCGACTTTGGTAATTGATACTTAATTAAATAATATATTAACTTAGAATTCATGCATATATAAATATTAAAATTGTCCAATAACAATTGACCACACATTGGTAGTTGATACTAAATTGAATTCCAATTTTTTCTACTTATAGATGGCCGATGAACAACGCAAAAAAACATCTAAGGGAAAGAAGGGAAAGGCAATAGATGGTGGTGAAAGTAGCCGTACCAATGTCACGTGGGACGATCAACAAACAAGTTGTCTGATTGCACTAATGGGTCGACACTATGCACACTCTCTTGGACGAAATGGAGAGGTAATAAGCAGAACCGTTAAATGGCCAGATGTTTTGAAGGAATTCAATGCCATCTGCAAGAAGGACTACACTTACGCCAATTTCAAGTCCAAAAGGGAAGGAATTAAACATCAGTGGGCGGATTGGAAAAGGCTGAAGGGTTCAGGCACTACGGGCATTGGGTGGTCTGCTAGCAAGCGTACGATTGATGCTCTGATGAGTGGTGGGACGCTAAAATAGCGGTACACACAATTAATTGGTTAACATTCTAAATTGTTTTTTTTCATTTGAACATGACTAACTGTTTTTGTATTCCGTAGGAGGATAGCTCGTTCTTGCGCTTCAGGACTAGGGGCTTCAGTCCTGAAGAAGAGGACCACCTCCAGCTAGTATTCGGTGACTGTGACGCGAAGGGGAAGAACAAGTTCAGCATGGCCACTCCTATCCCGACGTCAGACGTCGGTGATACTGAGGGAGAGCTCGATGGTTATCGGCCTTCGTTCCAGAGCGACTACACCGACGGGAGCGAGTCCTTCATCAACAACATGGGGGCGATAAACTTGGACGATGAGTTTATCCCCATGTCAGCTTACGATGCCACAGAGACTCCGACACCTACTTCTACCCCTACCGGGCCAGCTGCGTCGTCTCTTTTAGGAAAAAGGTCTTCTGAGTCTGATGATTCTTCCGGATGTAAGAAGCAGAAGAGGGTTAGGAAGAAGGACCGACATGCGATGCAGTTGGACATGATTGCAGAGCGCGGTTCTGGAGTGCAAGATGCGCTTCATAAATCAAATCAGTTGTTGGAGGCGTTTACACAGAAAGCTATCAGTATTCAAGATGATCAGTGGACCGAAAATGAAGCCGCTCAAGTTCTGCACAGTATACCAGAGGTGAGGGATGATGAGGAGTTGCTTGCAGATGCCGCAGTGGCCCTGGAGGTTCCGAGCCGTAGGAAAATGTTCAAGGGCATGATGGAACAGGGAGGAAAAAAATCTGCCCTAGCATACATCAACTCCCTTGTGCGGAGTCAGCGCTCTTCTAGGTCTTAGTTTGTTTGTTAGTCTTATCTTCTGAGGGATGTACTTTGTTTATTTGTAGAACTATATCGGCTTGTATTAAGTGTACTCTCGTGTGGATGTTGGACTTTGTTTTTCCTAGAACTAGATTTGCTTGTAGAACTACTAGTATTTTTTTTCCACAAATGCGCATCATTTTGGGAGCGTTGTATTATATAACTACATGTGTGTGTAGTTTTTGCGCATAACTGTTGTATGTTGATTGTTTTACATTCCTTAATGAATTTGATTATGCATTATTATTGTTTTCATGTCATAGTAAATTATCGGAATTCTTTTAACAGATATCATGGCCGACGAAGATTTCGCTACACGTATATTGAATGATCCACAAGCATTTTTGCAATTTGTAACCGCGATGAGAGGTATTCACCAAGAGGCAGTTAACTTCATTGATGACACCACCTTAATACTTGCATCACACCGACACAACATTCCCCTACCTATTCCCATGCATGACAATGAATTCACCGGGGAAATGTGGGTTAATGCTCTACTTAGGAGCAATCCAAAAAGGATTCACAATGCCTTAAGGATGGATAAGGATTCGTTCCTCCGTTTGTGCGAGATGATGGAAGTAAAGTATGGGCTGAAGCGCACACAACACGTCAGCATTCAAGTTGACATAGCACTGTTCTTGTACATACTAGCTCACAAAACATCGAACCGACAAGCTTGTGAGAGATTCAGCCTGAGTCCAGAGACTGTTAGCCACCACTTCAAGAGGGTATTGGGTTTGATGTGGGCATTCGGACACGACTACGTAAAGCCTAATACTGACGAATGGGCTACAATTCATCCAAAGCTTGCTGGGGACCCTCGTTACGACCCGTACTTTAAGGTATCGGATTAATCACCTCATGAGACTATTGTGTTTCATTCAAATTGGTAATTATCTGTTATATTTTCACCTAATACTTTGCAGGATGCCATTGGAGCGTTGGATGGTACCCACATTAAAGTCATCATACCAGGACCGCTACAATTGGAGTACCGTGGTAGGAGCGGCCACCCAACGATGAACGTGCTCGGGGTGTGTGACTTCAACATGTTATTTACGTTTGTGCTTACAGGATGTGAGGGATCAATGCATGATGCACGTGTCCTTCACGAGGCACGATCTGACCTCAGCATGTGCTTCCCTGAACCACCCCCAGGTATGATAATCGTGACTTACCAAACTATGAATAGAATATGTTAGTGTTACTATTGGGTAACCAAAAAATGTGCTTTGCAGGAAAATACTACTTAGGTGATAAGGGATACGCAAATCGTAATGGTGTAATGGCCCCATACTTCAATAACGCTGCTCACCCCACCCAATTTAGAGGAGCTCCACCAACGACTGTAAAGGAGCACTTTAATAGATCGCATTCATCACTAAGAAGTGTCATTGAGAGATGTTATGGAGTGCTGAAGAAAAAATGGAAGATACTGGGCAACGTTCCACCGTACGATGTCAATGACCAGAGTCGGATTATTAGTGCGTGTTTCGCATTGCATAACTATGTGATGTTGAACAAACCTGCCTCGGACACCTCAGCCAGTGTTGACGGGGGAGGAGGAGAAGGAGGGGGAGAAGGATCCGGTGATGATGATGATGATGAAGACGAAGAACACTTGCCCGATGATGACCCGGATGAGCTTGCCGATCCTTTGAGCATGACTAATATGCGTAACCAGATAGCTGATGCTATATATGCTAATAGGCGTTGAATTCTCAAAAAACAATATTTTATGTCGTATGAACTTTTATTGTATTAAATTAATCGACGTTTGGGTAAGGAGAACACTACGACGGTAACGACTGTTGTTTAAGTTTGAGTTTATGTTTTTGAATTTCACTTAATAATATTTGCTTAGACTCAATTGTTGTATTACTAGAATGAATTGATTTTTCATTGATCAGTCGGATTATTAACAAAGAATAATAATATTTAATGGCTATAATTGAATATCTGTATATATTTTAACTTATTTAACGACAGACTGTTTTTAAATGTAACAGAAAATATGTTTATCTGAATAGCATGTAGTTGTTTATTCTTTACAAATATATGTTAAATTTATTCATAGATTAATACGTATACGTATTATAAATTAATTGTGAATAAAAAATTAACAAAGAATAATAATTAATGGCTATAATTGAATATCTGTTATATTTTAACTTATTTAACACAGATGTTTTTAAATGTAATATAAAATATCTGAATAGCATGTAGTTGTTTATTCTTTACAAATATATGTTAAAATTTTATTCATAGATTAAATTAACGTATACGTATTATAAATTAATTGTCAATAAAAAATTAACAAAGAATAATAATATTAATGGCTAAATTGAATATCTGTATATATTTTAACTTATTTAACAACAGATGTTTTTAAATGTAATAAAAATATCTGAATAGCATGTAGTTGTTTATTCTTTACAAATATATGTTAAAATTTTATTCATAGATTAAATTAATACGTACGTATTATAAATTAATTGTCAATAAAAAATTAACAAAGAATAATAATATTAATGGCTATAATTGAATATCTGTATATATTTTAACTTATTTAACACAGATTGTTTTAAATGTAATATAAATATGTTTATCTGAATAGCATGTAGTTGTTTATTCTTTACAATATATGTTAAAATTTTATTCATAGATTAAATAATACACGTATTATAAATTAATTGTCAAATATAAAATTAAAAAAAATATAATAATTAACGGCTATAATTTAATTTCAACATATATTTTAACTTCACTTACAATTTTTTTTAACACTACTTTTAAAATTTTATTTGTAACACTAAAACAGTAAACGCACTGCACATAACTAACATAACTAACTTTATTCAAAACAGCCAGACGAAACCGCCATCTGCCTAACACTTTTTTCAAAACAACCATAAAACAACCAACATAAAACAACCAACAAAACTACCACAAAACAACCAACCAAAACAACCAGACCAAAACTACCACATTTCTACCATCAAAATTCCAACCGAACGCAGCCTGTATGCAAGTAAAGAACTAGAAGGCGCCTAGTACTAAGCGTTTTCTTGTTCATTTGCACAACTAGAAGGCGCCATAGACCTTGGCCATATCCTAGTCCATCATTCTAGCAACCAAAAGAAGCCTACAACCTAGGCGCTTTCTTTACAAGTTTTAAGCGACCGGTAAGTGTCTTGGTGTGATTCGTTTTCTGATCTGCTTAAACACGTAACCTTTATCAAAATAAAGTGACGACCGACACTTCAATTGATGACGGATAAATGATATGAAGACCGCTAAAATTGATGTAAAAAGATGTCAAACCAAACATTGAGGATGCCACAAACACGCATCAAACACCCAAACTGGAAAGTGCCACCATATTTGACGCCTTCTTGCTACCAGTGACACCAACTCGGCAGGAATTTTTTTCCCCACAAGAGTACTGTTGAGGAAATGTTTCCCTTTTTCTAAATTCTGTCTCAATCAAGCAGTTAATTAGATGTTAAAACAGAGTCGTGGTTGAATTTCATCATCATTCGACAAAAGAAATAAAAACAGAGTATTTACTCGGATCACTAATTAGTGGGAGCGGGCGTAGAGGGTCATATAGCTGTACAAATTGGGGCCACATTCTGGAAAAACCGACCAAGCAAACTACAAACTCTACCAAATCAGAGGGCAAACAATAATGAATCGAATCGCCGACAAGATAGCAGAGACGAATCATCTCTCTCTGGATGCTTCTGTACTGATACTAATACTCCTCCGTCATGTTTGCTTTATGGCACGCTTTTCCATTTCAATATTAAGTATATAAGATAAAATAATTTTATAACTAAATTTTGTAATATAGTTTATGGAATCATATGCAAAACTTAATTTTCAAAATTAATTTATCTTATATGTTAAAAATTGAAGTCAAACGACATGCCAAATAGTAAACAGGACGGTCAATTCGGACGGAGGGAGTAAATAGAATTCACGGTGGCCATCCTGGTAAAGACGGGGCCTAGGCTGGGACCTATCCTGGAAGGACAGGACGTGCTCCCAATCCAGCAAGCAATTATTATTATGCTTTCAATTTTTCACCCTCCCATCTGACCAAACATGTCACGGCTTTTGATCAGTACAACCATAAAAGTTTTTAAAAAAAAAATTAACAATTTGGATGAAACCCTACCGCCATCGACAATGGGCATATTATTATTATCATTATTATAAGCAAGCAGCTAACATCCACGGATGGGGTTCTGATTGTGTAACAAGTATTGCAGTTTTTTGGTTCATTAGGTCAACAAAGAGAGATGCAACTCAACCAATCCCTCTGCTCTCATAAATCCCATACATACAAGTGTGCCTCGGTCGAACATAAAGCCACAGAATTTAAGGTGGTTTTTGTGGACTTGTTCTGTGTCTTCAATCCAATATAAATATTGCACTACTTACATCAGCAACCAAGTATCACCACCACCAACTCTGTCACGGGGGATCAGTCTTAGCTCAGACCCATGTTTCAGGAATACATTGCCTGCCAAAACTTGTAGATCAGATTCATATCTTTTAAACACTTGATTGATTACAGAAGGAAAACAAAAAAATCCATCAGAAAATAAGAGATGAAATTCAGATACGTTTAGTTTTCACGAGGTTATTATACACATCAGTCAGAAGTCTTTCCCACTTAATACTACAAACAAACACAGAAGCAAACGAACCAACTTACCAGCACTCTGTTGTGGATTGATTCCAACTCCGTCTGTGACGAGAACAAACAAACAAGTGAGCCAAAAAAAAATACCCAACTCTCAATTTGTGAGCTCTGCTAATTTTGAAAAGGAACAATCAATGGATACATAAGATTAAGCAACTTAAATCCCATCACGAGAACAAATTCTATTAGTAATTCCTCATAAGCAAGCAAGTACGCAACTATATACCATCACCTAAAACTATTCATTTCAACTACGGGTAGCAACAGCAAGCAAACCAAAACAGACAGCAAAAAGACCAGGAAAGGATTGTGCAAAATTTTGATACCAGATTCCTTTTCTTCTAGTCTATTACAAAAATGACGAATCAGGTCACTGCGTCAAAGCTGAGAAAATAAAAGGGATTCCAACAAAAGCACTCATCCACCTCTTGACATTCTCAAAGATATTAGGGAGACCCTTAAAAGAATTTTATCAGCCATATATATGAAGATAACAGAGATGTGCAAAATACTGACAGACTTTTTGAAAACCAAAATACCATTTCAACAAGATGCATCTACGTAATTGGTGCAAAGAACTGCCTTAAAAAGACATCATCTACAGGTAACAATGACATTCAACATGTAACTTAGAGGAAAGGAGCTGCTGACATAATGCTTTCATTGTCACGTCCACCACTCTTAGCCAAAATGTTCTCCCTCCTCGCCTCCCTCATTCACCCTTTGCGCCTCCCCATCATGCCGTAGCTGCTACTGGCCATCAAGTACCACCTTCATCCCCACCGTATACTGACCATCAAACACCACCTTCACCACCACCATAATCCTCAGTCCCCCGACAACCAAAAGCCTAGCACCACAAAAACCTGATTTCTTCCTCCATAATATCCACCACAAAATTTTCCAACCGTAACACCATCACTTATACTCTGCACCGCCTCAATGGAGAGGAGATGGAGACCATACCGATACTTTGATGCAACAAGAGCTAGAGAGGGGGGCAGAAGAGATTATAGGAAACCACGAAACAACTGGAAATTGGGAGTCAAAAGTGGATACAAAGAAAACCGGGTCAGGCAAAATCCAAACTGGTACACCATAAAGGAAAAGAAAAGATGGAGACCTAGGCAGGAAACCATGAGGGAAAAGAGAAAAATGGAAACCAAGGCTATTGACACGAGTTCCCTACTATGGTCTTGATAGACAATGTGAACCGTCAAGTAACGGAATACCAGTTGGGGAGATTAATCAGCAGATTCATAAACTGGAGGCATTTGTTCATTAGTAGGAAGGAAAGAAGGGCCAACCAAGAGGCATGCGCTTTTGTTGTTGTGAGAAACGTGGAGGAGGCCAGGAGAATGATTGAATGGTTGGAATATAAACGGCAGTAGGCGGAAATTGAGAATGGAGTATCAAGGCTCAAGGAACAAGAGAAAGAATGGAAATGAGAAACAATGGCGGCCAACAGAGAAAAGCAAAACTAGGCATGCCAACAAATAGCAGAACAGAGCAAAGTAGGGGTCATGCCATGTCCAGACTTTCCCTCAAGATCCAGGCTGATAAGGAGATGAGAGACTGTCTGGCAAAGTGTGGTCGTGACGTTGAAGGGAGAGAAGAACACGAAAGAGGAGCTTGAATTCCTTCAGAATCTGTGGCCAAACTTAGCTGGGATACTTCAAGATGCAAATTTCTAATGGTCTTCAACTCAAGTGCTGAAGCAGCTAAAATCGAAACTGAGGCATGTCGGTGCAAAGGAGTATTACATGGAATCCGACTGAGACGGTGGAAAACCAAAGATCAAGGGAAAAAAAGGAAAAAATGGATCGTGATAAAGGGAGTTCCACTTCACCCCTGGAACAATTGAATGTAAGGAAAATAGCTCAACTGGCAGGGGATGTCATAAAAATCGAGGATGGCGATGCAGAGTTTGTGGAAAATGCAGAGATCCGGCTCCAAATTGAAACAACTACTCTGCAGCTTATCAACGGGAAAGTCATGGTTCTAGTCGAGGGGCAGTACTTTCCAGTAAGTCTGGAGGAGGTTAATGCTCTGGCGACCAAGCTGGCCAAGGGTACGGTGGAAGGTTGTATCATTCAGATGCCCAACCGTCACACTTCATAGGGGACAACAATAATAATTCTGTTAATCGGCTGGAGAAATCCCAAGGAAAAGTGAGTAATGATGAAGAATTGGTGGACCAACCGAATGGGAAGCAGTTAAAAGTCCTAGAAAAAGGAGAGAGAATAAATGGGCCGGCTGGGAAAACAATGAATGAGAATGATAAACTTATCAGTGAGTGGTTTTTTGTCTCTTATTAATGAAACAGTTATAGCAGAACATGAAAAGTTAGGCCAGCAAAATGGTGGGGATGATAATACAACAAGCGGCTCTTGTGTTTCCGAGACAGGAATTAACTCAAATGGGGTAACAGATCGACATGGTAACAATTCAAAGCAGCACGTTCATACTGATAGCCCACTCCTGGAGAGAACAAACGAAAATTCAGAAAAAGAGGGGAATGCAATACAGCAGGAGTTTGACATCCTACAAAGACAGGAACCTCTGGAAAAATGTATAGATGACAGAGGGCAACAAGAGATTACTTTAACAGTGGAAATGCAGCATCACACTCCTATCCAAGAAAGAATGAACACAACCTATATTGCTCGTGACAAAATCGAGATGTTTAACGGCCTTGCTGGAAATAATGATGCAGAGGTGGACCCGTACATAAAACTACTCCAAGAATTTGGCTGCGTGATATCTACTGAAGAACAAACCAGAAGAAATCTGTTGAACCAGCTCAGTAACTATCAAGAAAGTAGGAGGGACATACCAAATGGTGGTGATAGGGATGCATAACGTTAGAGGCATGGGCCCGCGTCAAAAGGCCGTTGCGACAAGGTGAGAGGGCAGAATCAGGCTGAGGGCAGTGTTGGTGTTGATAGAAACACGGCAATCCAGTTCGGCAGTTAAAAAGGTAAGCAATTTTTTGGGGAAAGAAGAAGATGAGCATGGCATTGGATGAGGTTTTAGCGGAGGGACGCTCAGAGGGAATCATAGTAATATGGGATGAGGAAATTGAGATTCAAAGAGTGAAGAAAGGAGTGAGGTGGATTCTACTAGAAGTTAAAAACGAAGGGGAAGGGTTCATAGGAGCACTCCTCTTTATATATGATCCATGTGAAGTAGTGGAGAGGAAAGCACTGTTTGATGAATTGATCATGGCAAAAGCAAACTGGAATAAAGTCGCCTTAGTAGGGGGACTTTGATGAAGTTCTGGATCCCTCTGACAGACTCAATGGAGTTGACCGAGCAAGAACAAGAGGAAGCCTTGATTTCAAAAAATGGATCAAGGATGTGGAGATCACAGAATTATCACTAGTGGATGCAATAAATACACTTGGAAAGGGCGGGATTCATTCAGCCGAATTGATAGAGCATTTGTTGAAGATGAATGGTGAGCCCACTTATCAAACTCAAAACTGGGGAATGGCTTGTCTCGGACCATAGAATGCTAGTGGTGGAGGCATTAAATGTGAACTGGTGTCCGAAACCATTTCAGTCCCTAGATGCATGTTTGGAACATCCAAAGTTCATGGAGTTTGTCTCGAAGGAATGGAAGAATATCAGGTATGGTTCGACACAGAGAAAACTAAGATAACTCAAAGGGGCCTTAAGACAATGGAACAAAGAAGTTTGGGGATCTGAGTAGAAAAGTGGAGTCACTACAAATTGAGTTGAGAAAAATCGAGAGTAGACTGGAGACAGGTGGTAATAACATGCAGTTAAAGACTGATTGATGCAAAATTCAAGTTGAGCTTGAAGCAGCAATAAGGACAAATGAGATCTATTGGAGGCAATTATCAAGAGAAAAGGTAGTGAAAAGTCTTGACAGGAACACTGCTTTCTTCCACCGAAGAGCCACTCCAAACAGAAAGAGAAAACAAATTTCATGTTTGAAAGTGGGGAATCAAACCATTTATAACCCGAAAGAAATCAAGAACCACATTATCAAGTTCTTCTAGGAGCTGCATAGGGCCGGTTCTGCATCTGATATTACTCCCATGGTAGTTGACCACCCCAGACTCACGCAAGCGCAAGCTGTAAGCTTAGAGGAGATTCCGACATTGGCTGATGTCAGAAAGGCAGTTTGGGAATGTGATGGTGCAAAAGCCCCTGGGTTCGATGGATATAATATGAAATTCATCAAACAAAGTTGGAATGTTATTGGAGCTAATTTTGGAAGCAACATAAGAAAGTTCTTTGTCACGGGAGGATGGAGCAAGGTATGAATATGACCTGGATCACCCTTATTCCAAAATAGGCGGAAGCAATAGAATTGAGTGATTTCAGACCGATCAGTATGATAGGGTGTATGTACAAGGTGATTGCTAAGGTGCTTACAAAGCGATTAAGTAAAGTTCGGCCAATGTTAATGAGGGAAACACAATCTGCTTTTGTTAGTGGAAGGAACATACTTGAAGGGTCCTTTATAGCGACTGAAGTCAGTCGTTGGCTAAAAAAGTCCAAGAAAAAGGGAGTGCTATTCAAAATTGACTTCATAAAAGCTTATAATTGCGTTTCTTGGAACTTTTTTGATAAGATGCTGAAAGAGATGGGATTTAGAGATAAATGGCGCTCAAGGATTAATGAATGTGTGCCAACAGTCAAGATCTCAACTCTGATAACTCCCCATGAGGTAACTGTATTATTTTCCAAGGTAAAAGAGCCCCTGACCAATTCGAAACAAAAATAAATAGAAACATAGTCCCAATAAAGGTGGCTCACCTACAAGGCCTTTTGCCCCAAACCAAGGATTAAGGAAAGGAGATCCCCTCTCCCCCTCCTTGTACATAATTATTGCGGAAGGACTAAACTAGATGATTAAGAAGGCAATTGAGCTCCATTGCTTTAGCAGGGTAGGGCTGTCAAACTAACCCACCTCCGATTTGCGGATGATACAATGCTATTTAGCCTGGCAAAGAAAAAGGAGGTTGCTGGGCTATATCGGATTCTAATAGCTTTCGGGGAGATGAGAAGGCTGTGGCTTAACAAGGAGAAAACTGTTGCTTTTTGCATCAACATGAAACGAAAGAAAAGACCATGATCACCCAGACCTTCAGGTGTCAAGTGCCCTCTTGGAGCAAACCCGAGAAAGATTGCAACATGGCAGCCAGTAATTCAGAAGGTTGAATCAAGGCTAACAAAATGGAAGGCAATTAGCCTCTCAAAAGCAGGTAGAGCTGTAATTGTAAGATCTGTTCTCGAA
Source organism: Limonium bicolor (assembly GCA_023374045.1). Taxonomy (NCBI): domain Eukaryota; kingdom Viridiplantae; phylum Streptophyta; class Magnoliopsida; order Caryophyllales; family Plumbaginaceae; genus Limonium; species Limonium bicolor. The sequence continues at coordinate 151,520,714 of CM041780.1, forward strand.
GCCATTCCCCTATGTTATGCTAGTCTGTTTGTCATCCCAAAACAAGTGAGGCATAAGTTAGAGATGATTCAAAGGAGGGTTTTCTAGGGGAAACCGGCCAGGAAAGGTGGGGCGCCTGTTGCTTGGTCGAAACTGACCAAAACAAGAAAAGATGCGGGTTTAGGCTTCATGGACCTCAGAGCAAAAAATGTTAGCTTCCTAGCTAAATGGCGATGAAAATTTGCCCAGAACAACCACTCACTGTAGAAGAAAGTAGTAACGTCCATTTATGATATGGAGGATGGGTTACATGCTGATGCTGGAGAGATCGATCAACAGGTTCAAAAACTCAATGGTATTTGGTCTGATGTACTGCAAGTGACCATTGATGACCAATGTACGCGATATTTGATCAAACAGCAGATATCTGTCCAAATCGGGGATAGAAAGAATACAAAGTTTTGGACTGACAGTTGGGTAATATCAGGAATGTAAAAGCACAGATTTCAAAGGTTGTAGCAGTCAAAAAACGGCATTTGTTGCGGAGATGGGATATTGGCACGCCTCGGAATGGGTGTGGGACTTCATGTGGAGAAGAAGGTTGTTTAGCTATGAGTACGATATGCTAGAAGATCTCATATCTGTACTGGTAAATTCTTCCCCCTTTCCGGATGTGCTTGACGCGACATTTTGGGGAGGACCGGGCAATGTTTTTACCACAACAGGTCTATATCTTGATATAACAATGCAAATGAACGCCGTAAATATGGAGAAGGATTTTAAGGCCTTTTGGGCAGGAATAGCTAAACCGAGAGAGGAACTAATGGCGTGGTTCCTGATGTTTGGCAAAATGACGACACGGGACTCTCTTTTTCAGTGGGACGTAATACTGATAGGAGAGAGTTTTTGTCAAGTTTGCAACCGAGCCATGGAAAGTATAGCACACTTATTTTTCTCATGTGAAGAATCATTGAAAATCTGGCATGAACTTTTGGAATGGTGGAATATCAGGTTTGTCTCTGGCTCCTATCCCATTGATATTATTCATGATTGGTTTGCTGTGTCTATGGGTTAAAGGCTAAAAAAGTTTGGAGATCTACCTTGTACTATGGTGCTTGGAGCATATGGTGTAAAAGGAATGATCTCATCTTTAGAGGTGACGATTTCTGTGGAAAAGGCAGTTCGTATGGCTAAGATTGGAGTCTGGAGATGGAAGAAGAGCTGGTGGCCGGAGTCCTATACCCAGCGAAAGATTTTTGTGTTCTTGTGATCATAATGAGGATTTAATGTTTTTTGTAATGTACTTGTGTTGAAGTATCCTTGTAATGTTTTTATTTCTGTCGTTTTTTATTGCTACTGTAAGGTTGGACTTGTTGTACTCAAGATGCAGGCTGGGTACTTTTTTCCTTCCTAAGCTTTTTCCCACCGGGTTTTGCTTATGAAGGTTTTAATGAGGCCCGTGATAGCCCCATCCGCCTGGTTCCCACCAGGTTTGCGGTTATTATTCAATAAATAGCGAAAGCCTAAATTATCAGGAAAAAAAAAGCGACAACAAAAATAGGTGTAAAAGATTCAAAATTTTAAACTCGAACTCTTATTTTTTTTATCAACACATATGTGGTTATGATTGCAAAATTCAGTCTAGATACAGTGAGAAAACTGACAGAAAAATCCAACAATAGGGTAGTAAAGCTTTGACATTAAAATAAGGTTCTAGAAAATGAAGAATCGAGTCACTACTGCTGCAAAGCTGGAAGTATAAAAATGAACCAAAAACACTGATCCATCACCTCTTGTACATTCTCAAGTTATCAGAGAGACAACTTTAGATAGATAGCTCAGGATAGATAGGCCTCAAAATTGAAAATGACAGACAGCCTGACCAACTCAGATATGTGGAATGCTGGGTTGTTAAACAGACAAACTGATAAACAACATTATACAAAAAAAAACATCTCAACTAGTTTGCCAGAACAAGATACAAAAGCAAGTCTTAAGGATTTAGAAAAAAAAGGTGTTAAGGATATAAACCCAGCAACAGTTTTTACGTGACTGCATTAGCCGCTGAAAGAAATTCATGCATGATACAATTGTTGACTTGATCTTTTAACCAAGAAACTGGTAGCTTAACTTAGTTCACCAGAAAGGATGAGAAAATCGCAAGCACATAAAGATGGATAACATACAGAAGCAACTACTTGCTACTACTAGATGCAATATAAAGATGGATAACATAAAAAGGTTGTTGTGCCTACACAGATTTTCTGAAAACACTGAGTTAGGTCAAGTATCCATGAAGCACACCACAGACAAAACCGCTGTGTACCTAGGTTCCATAGCAGTTGGATCCCAGAGTTTAAATTCAGATTACGTACATGAATTGAAAATTACTAGTAGACACCAATCAAAAGTTCATCAAAAGTAGAGCCTAACAATCCTGAAACAATCACTATGAGCTACCACATATGATTCTGATCACAATTATATAAAACCCTGACTCAAAATCTTAGTCAAATTTAACGCTAGCGTCAAACTTTCATGATCATCGTATCCCCTGGATAATCAATAATGAGCCAACCAGTAACTAGCGAGCTCAAATAACCCTAAGTCAAACCATAGAAAGCAAGCAACCAACAACTTCAGAATCTTATTTAATCAAAAGATAATCAGACATGGCCGACCATAATTTTATTCTTTATAGAGGTTCGGTATAGCAAAACCTAATAGATGAATCGGATCAATTGTAATTACCGTTGGTGATGATCGCGCTGGTTTGGGGAGGAACTTTGAATTCCTCAGCTGCGTATTTGAGAACCGCCGTGAAAGGGGCAGCTTCCGGCACGCTAAACCTGGATTATTGCGTAGAAGAAAGTCCAAGTTTTGATTCAAAATTTCAACAGCATGCAAGAAATTAACAAGATAAACAAACAGACAAAACAGTGGGGAAGAAGGAAGAACCAAGAAAGGATGTCTCACACTTTGAAGGGAAGTTTTGGATCGGAGGTGAGGGTGATTTTGAATGATACCTTACCACCACTGCTCGCCATTTCGTCTACTATCTCCCTCAAGCAGCAGGTCGGCAGAGGAAGAAAGGAAGTCGTAGTGGACAGAGTTTGTTCGACTGCTGCAGAATCCGGGAAACTTTTAACTCAATACACTCAGTCGTGTTTTCACTTCGTACAGTCGGAAAATGACTATTTTACCTCTGTTTTAATATCTTTCAGAAATTACTATATTTACCCACAATTTCTGATATATTACGAGGTGACCCCAAATTTTATTACGCACAGTCGGAATTTCAATACGTTCAGTCAGAAAATGACCAATTTAGGGGCTAATGTAGGTAAAATTTATTAAAAGCGGTTCGAAAAAAACAAAGAAGGATTCTCAAGTACTTATATAAGTAAAAAATATATCATAAAAATTATCAGCAAAGTATACCATGACAAAGTAGAAGAAAAGACGAACGTGTCAGCGCAAACGGATCGAAAAACGGAGCTATAACGAAGAAGATATGACAATTTTAAGACCGGAACTCGGTGCCAGTGACGATAAGGAAGGGCCGGCGCCGGGTTCCGGTCTTAAAATTGTCATATCTTCTTCGTTATAGCTCTGTTTTCGATCAGTTTGCGCCGACGCGTTCGTCTTTTCGTCTACTTTGTCATGGTATACTTTGCTGATAATTTTTCTGATATATGTATTATTTCTTCTTAAGCACAACATTAACTATCATCGACGTCTTGTTCGAAATTGCCTATCAACCACTAATTACATGTCCGTTGAAGAAGAATCTATTTGAAATTCATTGAACGTTTCTATCATTTCCACCAATTTCACGTCCATTGACGAAGAATCTATTTGAAATCATCAAAATTCCTATCATATCAATATTAACTATCATTATCGACATTAACTATCATTGACTTCTTATTCGATAGTAAAACGAAGCAGGGCTGAGGCGGACCGTAGGGAACACAATGCACGCTACAGGGCTAGTACGAGGAGACGACGTCCCCCGACTTGATTAGTGCAAACACATTTGGATTTCATGTACTAGTAGTCAACAGAATTGTTAATTGTTCTGGGATTTAAAATGATGCGTGTGTCGAATAAGTTGTAACATTATGAGAAATGATGTGCGGACAATGTTGTTTGAAAATGAAACTCCGAAATATAATCGCTTTTGAAGTCCTGAAAATATGTTACAAAGATGTATATATTTTCACTTGTTATAAAAAAACCTTTTAGGAGCAATCTCCGACGACAAACCGATCTCACTTTTAAAGTATTGAAAATATGTTTCAAATGTATATAATTTCATTTGTAAAAAAAAACATCTTTTTGAGCAATCTCCAACGACAAACCGATCTCGTTGTTCTTAAAAGAATTCACTAAATAGAGTCCACGAGAATCATGATACACTAAAGGGCTAACACACCCACAATTAGGGTTTTGGTGTTAGTCATTGAATTGTTAATTGTTCTGGGATTTCAAATGATGCGTGTGTCAAATAAGTTGTACCATTTACCCTCCAATTAGGGTTTTGATGTTAGTCATTTGAGGATTGTGGAATGCATTTCGGGCATCAGTTGTCGAAGTATGTATTCCGAAGTAAAATCGCTTTTGAAGTCCTGAAAATATGTTTCAAAGATGACAATTAAATGTCTTTAAAAAAAACATTTTTGAGCAATTTCCAACGACAAACCGATCTCGTTGTTCTTAAAAGAATTCACTAAATAGAATCCATGAGAATCATGATACACTAAAGAGCTAACGCACCCACAATTAGCACTAAAACCTAGACTAATTCCTAACGCCATTGTTCATCCTCACTTCTCCTGTCAAAATGTATCAGATTTCTTCTTTTCCTCTACCATGTACCCCCCAATTAGGGTTTTCGTGTTAGTCATTTGAATTGTAAATTGTTCTGGGATTTAAAATGATGCGTGTGTCGAATAAGTTGTACCATTACCCTCCAATTAGGGTTTTCATGTTAGTCATTTGAGGATTGTGGAATGCATTTCGGGCATCAGTTGTCGAAATGAATTAATTAGTGGAATCGGTGGAAATGATAGACAATGTTAGTGTATATGGAAAATCCCTGCTGTTTAAAACTAAAAAATCGACATTTACTGCACACTTTGAAGTCTTGATCTTCTTTAGTTTTTCCTCATCACTCTTGCAGTCTAGTAGAAGATCGTCAATATGAAGTAGTTCATGTTTGTCGTCATCATTTACTGCACACTTTGAAGTCTTGATCTTTTTTAGTCTTTCCTCATCGCTCTTGCAGTCTAGTAGAAGATCGTCAATAGAACTATTGTTTTGAGCAATCTCCACCGACAAACCGATCTCGCTTTTGAAGTATTGAAAAAATGTTTCAAAGATGACATTTTTTTAGCAATCTCTGACGACAAACTGATCTCGCTTTGAAGTATTGAAAATATGTTTCAAAGATGTATAAATTTCATTTGTTATAAAAAAACATTTTTTGAGCAATTTCTAAACAAACTGATCTCGCTTTTGAAGTATTGAAAATGTTTCAAAGATGTTTCAAAGATGTTTCAAAGATGTATACATTTACAATTGTTATAAAAACACATTTTTTGAGCAATCTCCGACGACAAACCGATCTCGCTTTTGAAGTATTGAAAATATGTTTCAAATGACATTTTTGAGCAATCTCTGACGACAAACCGATCTCGCTTTTGAAGTATTGAAAATATGTTTCAAAGATGTATACATTTTCATTTGTTATAAAAAAATTAATATTTTTGAGCAATTTCTGACGACAAACCGATCTCGCTTTGAAGTATTGAAAATATGTTTCAAGATGTATACATTTTCATTTGTTATAAAAAAACACATTTTTTGAGCAATCTCCGACGACAAACCGATCTCGCTTTTTAAAGTACTGAAAATATGTTTCAAATATGACATTCTTTGAGCCATCTCCGACGACAAACCGATCTCGCTTTTGAAGTATTGAAAATATGTTTCAAAGATGACATTGTTTGAGCAATCTCCGACGACAAACCGATCTCGCTTTTGAAGTATTGAAATATGTTTCATAGATGTATACATTTTCATTTGTTATAAAAAATTATTTTTTAAGCAATTTCTGACGACAACCAATCTCGCTTTTGAAGTATTGAAAATTGTTTCAAAGATGTTTCAAAGATGTTTACATTTTCATTTGTTATAAAAAACACACATTTTTTGAGCAATTTCTGACGACAAACCGATCTCGCTTTTGAAGTACTGAAAATATGTTTCAAAGATGACATTCTTTGAGCAATCTCCGACGATAAACCGATCTCGCTTTTGAAGTATTGAAAATATGTTCAACGATGACATTTTTTGAGCAATTTTGATGATTGTCAAATAAATTCTTCTTTAATGGACATGAATTTAGTGGAATTGATAGGTAAGTTCGAACAAGACATCGATGATAGTTAATGTCGATACATCTAACTATTAGATTGGTGTCCAATTCATCTGTTAATTAGAATAGAACATGCTTGATTATTTTTACTATGAATAAGAAGTTAATGATAGTAATTTGATATTGATAGGAAATTTTGATAATTTCAAATAGATTCTTCGTCAATGGACGTGAAATTGGGGGAAATGATAGAAACGTTCAATGAATTTCAAATAGATTCTTCTTCACGGACATGTAATTAGTGGTTGATAGGCAATTTCAAACAAGACGTCGATGATAGTTAATGTTGTGCTTAAGAATAAATAATACTATATCAGAAAAATTATCAGCAAGTATACCATGACAAAGTAGACGAAAAGACGAACGCATCGGCGCAAACGGATCGAAAAAAAAGCTATAACAAAGAAGATATGGCAATTTTAAAACCGGGACCCGGCGTAGGCGCCGGTAAGGAAGGGCCGGCGCCGGCGCCGGTAAAGTTTCGTCTACTTTGTCATGGTATACTTTGCTGATAATTTTTATGATATGTTTTTTTACTTATATAAGTACTTCGGAATCCTTCTTTGCTTTTTTCGAACCGCTTTTAATAATTTTGCCTACATTAGCCCCTAAATTGGTTATTTTCTGACTGAGCGTATTGGAATTTCCGACTGTGCGTAATGAAATTTGGGGTCACCTCGTATGTTTAAATTGTGGTTAAATATAGTAATTTATAAAAGATATTAAAACAGGGTAAGATCGTAAAGGTTTTTAAAATTCCGACTGTGCGAAGTGAAACACGACTGAGCGTATGAGTTCAGTATATAAATAGAGATCTTGTATACTTATATCGTAATAAGAATATTTGTTACCTCTCTATCTTGTCTCTATTTTCTTATTTACAACACATTATCACACGCTCTAAATTTCGCTCACATCTACTCACTACACTACTGTTACATTGCAAACCCTAACCCACAAACAAAGAAACATTCACTCTTCTAATTCACTACTTCATTTCTATCTCTTAAACCCCAAAAGCGAACGGGAACTTATGCCATGTTCGGAGGAGTTGATTGTGGAGATGAGTGTAGATCAGATCAAAAATTTATTGGGTTGGATTCACAGAATTTTTTATCACTTTCGAGTCTGAATCGGATGATGGGCAGTGATGTACTGTCATGCATGTTTCTCAGGGAAGTATTTGAGTGATAGTGATGATGATAAATGAAGATTATGGTGCGAATGAAAAATTAAAGAAAAAATAAATTTGGAAGAAAAAAAACTAGTTGGAGAAAGGTACGAAGGATCGGATCTTTAATCACCCAAATTAGACTAGCATCTAGATGTGTTCGTGCTTGCCAACCAAGATTTGCATGTTGATTATTTGTTTGGTGTTTGTGTTAATTTTTATTTGTGTTGTTTAATTTATCAAGTTCGTTTTTATTTGTTAAGTATAATGTGAGGCATCGTGTTATTAATAATCATGTGAGGCATCGTCATGAATAATAATCATGTGAGTCATCGTGCCGTGAATAATAATCATGTGAGGCATCGTGCTAGAATTCATATCACATGAGAGGCATCGCGCCAGAATTCAACATCACATAAGAGGCATCGTGTCACATCTTGTGTCATGTCAATTATTTATTTTATTCTGCGTTGTTTTCTTTATCCAATTTCACTTATTTATTTATTTATTAAATATTACGTGAGGCATTGTGCCCGATTTCGTATCACGTAAGACACGTGTCATATAAATTTCATTTAAGGTTTTGTGCCAAAATAAATATCATGTGAGCATTGTGTCAGATTTTATTTATTGCACTACTTTTTTGTTTTAATTGATTTATTTTGTTGTGATATATATATATTTCATTTTTTATGATTGTTATTTATATATTTTACGCTAATATATAGGCACTGTGCCAGTTAAAATTAATGTTAATATTATTTAAAGAAATAATGGCACTGTGCTTGAAAGTCTTTGATTCTGATATATTATAAACAATGTCCAATATATTGCCAAACTTAAGCTTACGACCTTGGGACATCACTAAGAAGGGCATCACGCCTAAAATTTTGACATCAATATGCTAAAAAGGGCATTGTGCGTGGAAGTTTTATTTGCATATGTTATAAAAGCATTACACTTGAAAGTGTTAATATGATCAATATAAAGGGTGATGTAATATTCTTTTTTAATGCTTTTATACAATATGAGCAAAGAAATTGGCATTGTGCCGAAAACTTTTAAACTTAATATGATATGATATTAGCATTGAGCTAGAAAATTGACAATATTTTGAAAAATAAATGTATTGATCACATCATTGATCTAAAAGATGGTATAACACCTGGCGAATTCATCTGAAGTATCCATTTTTATATATAAGATGAACGTTATTTGACGATTCGTGAAAAATCAATGATGGTATTGCACTAGGAGAAATTTGTGAAAATCATTTGATATAGTTCTTAGAAAACTACATAAGTGATATACCATGATCATGAATATTCATATGTCAAGTTTGACCTCTATGATGATTATATATATATATATATATATATATGATGTCATGCAAATAATTCGATCCGAATGTGATTTTACAAATGATTCTCAAATGAATCATAAGTTCATCTTCTTTGAGATAGCACTAAAACACAAAATGAGTGACTCTGTCGAATCACCCAAATATTGTTCATCTATTAAAGAAAACAGTTGGCTTGACAAATATAGAATGGTTCTTGTCAGATCATTTTATTCCTTGTTTTTCACGAATAGTCAAAAGTCATGACCTGATTGTGAGAGATGATGAGCAGTTATTGACATCATAGAAGGCATAATAATTATCATGGTTGGATATTATTATGGTTGCAAGCCTTCAAGGTCTTTATAGGCATATCGACTTATTTCAAAGCTAGCTTAAAATTTAAGCTATGCGGGAATTTTTTTTTAAAAAATAGAAGTTATGTTGAGGATAACAAATTTGAATTTCAAAATATTATTCTCTGTTTGTATATATTCTATATTGATTGTTACTTGTTTATAATATATATTTATATATAGTGTGTGGTATGTTTATTTACATTTATGAGATTTATCCATTTAGGAATAATTTGTACACCCTAAAAGGGGTCATGAAAGACATATGCCCGGGAAGGTGTCTGAATGAGATTTATCCATTTACAAAGAATTTGTACACCTTAAAGGGGTCATGAAAGACATATGTCCGAAAAGGCGTATGTCTTAAAAAGAAACTGCTTAAAACAATACAATTATAAATAACATTTCTTGATGGAGTCAAGAATTATTGCTTGGAATGTAGTGCAGATGTAGCTCGCTACCCTTTCCAAAGGCTTATAATTGACCCATAAACATGTGTCCTGGTGACAAGGCATTAGTCTCATGTGTGAGAATGATTTTCCATGATTGAAAAATCATAATAAGAGTCAATAAGCTCTATAAAGCAGTTACAATACCACTAGAGAGTGAAATTTTTGTACTGAGAAAGCTTTGTAAATAACAAGTTTTCTCAAAAAGTGGTACTGATATACCTGATGCGGATATCATGTTAAGGCTACAAATAAGAGATATCAATGTATATTCTAGAAAAAAAACATAAGTCGTGATTGTAGCTGCTTGGTTTCTCCTTTGATTTGTATCACATGTGTGTTGGTACAATGGAGAACTTGAGATATAATATAAAGAAAAAATAAGTTTTCCAATGTTTTTTTGGCATGACCGGTTAGACCATCCCGGTTTAAAATGATGCAAATTGATATCCACTGTACGTGTGGACACTTGCTGAAGATTATATTCTTCTACCAAATGATTTGTTGCTATTTTGAAAAACCATTTATGAGGCTATCACCAGTATGTGTAAACCTGGATTTTTATACGCGTGAATTCAGGTGAGGTATGGGGACCATTTTGGGGACCATCCTGACCATTTTGGACTATTAAGATTTGGTTTAAATTGATGCATCAACCAAAAGGTCATTAAAGCTAAAGGTTGTAAGATTGAATAATAAAGTCCATAATATTGGACAATGCTGGTGAAACGTTAACGCCTTAATATGAACTTTTACATGTTCATTGGGATAATTGATGGTTTAGAAGAACCATCAATCAAATATCTATAATGAATTGTAAGATCTTTTGGTTTGAAAATCCCAATATGCATTTGGAGACATGTAATTTACATGAAGCAACATTGATTGCATCAAGACAAATAGTGTCGATGAACTCACTCTTATAAATGACTTTGAGTCGAAAGCTGAATACTCCATACAATGTTTTGTTTAAATTTATATACTATGCTTCAGTCCATCAATCAATTCCTTGAAGATGTTGGGATTGTATGTTGAGTTCAATTTATAATACCTTGAACTAACAGGTGGGGATACCTTTATGACTCAATTGTCATTTAGGCGAGTAATGTTTCCGAACAACAGGGGGATAAAAGAAGCAATTGGAAGGTGAGATGATATGATATATAATATATAATGCCATCTCGTCATGTATAGTATGAAGTTTTGTTTAAAGTACTATTCATCTCCAAAAAGTTGGCAACCCAATTGCTTGATGTTGAGTGAAAATATGTGCCAACATTTAATGCTCCTATTATAATGTCCCAGAAGGACAAGTGCAAATAAGTCTAACCTGAAGCATGGTAGACTATATGGTTCCAATGACAAAGCCCTTAAAGGCATAGAATAAGATGGTCTACACAAGGGTATAGCTCTAGATGAGCCGTCAAACATAACAAATTACAGGTATATAAGGTAATCAGGTACCTGATGATAATAGAGATCTCAAGATATGTCATGTCAATAATATAATGGAATCGATAAGAAATCAACGTTGATTATATTTATGTATATGCAAGCAAATGTATGTAGCGCTACATGTCACAATGACGACGAGGACATTGAATTGAATTGTCAAAAGTACTTGAAAGACGCAAATGAGAAGCAGAACTTCACACACTCAAGTTGTGAATGTTTGAACTTGATATCCACATAATGATGTGAGTCCAGCTGGAAATGAATGAGTATTCGTATGGAAAGAGTGTGCTAAAATTCTTTTAATATTCAAGCTGTATTGGTGTATATAGATTTTTCAAAAGCTCTGCTATCGATTATAAAAGGCTTTATCCCTAGTAGTTGATTATTTTGAAGATATAAGTATGGTTAATTTGTATGGTTATACCTTATACAGGTAGATCACTTTGATAGTGTGTTTATATAAGACCCAAAAGGATTAACTCTTGGAGGAGTTTGGTGAATTCTGAAAGGGAATGCCCCTGTGACCATGTTAATAAATCTTATCATAAAGGTGATTGTGGCATTACTACCTTAGTGACAACTATTGAAAAGGTATCTATTAGATGAGTCCCAATTTATTGGATAATTCGTGTTGCTATAGTAGCAGTGTAAGAGTATAATTGAAACTCCTTACGATTCTCCCGATGGTCGTTGAATCAGTGATCATGAAGTACCAATTTTAATGCTATTACAATAGAATGATTAATGGGTTATGGTATCTATAGATAACACATATGAATAACCCCACCATCAAAGAGATTAATTGAGGGTGTGTTTAATTGAATTTGTGGCTTAATACTGTAGACACCAAAAATTCTCACCCCATAAAACAAATTTCGAAATAATAAGAGGGGTCGTCGCCTTTCTTTTTCAAAACATACTAGCGTGCGTGCCATAACGAAACCGTCATTTTATAACCTTTTTCAAAGCATTTCATAAAAACACGATTTTCCAAAAAAAGAATTTTCAAACAATAATCCGGTTTTAAACCCATTCATTTTGTTTTTTATTTACTTATCTTATTATTTACGTTCCATAATTTCATGCCATTAGATTAATCTTCTCATATTGCCACATACTTTCTTTTGGATTCGTAGCTCTTGAAATGTAACACCCCTAATCTTAAACCTGTAACGACGTCATAACACGTAGCATAATAAAGAGCAAATCGCAGCGGAAAAATAAACTAACTATTCTTGGTGTTACACGCCGTCACTCACCCTTGTGAGTAACAAGGCATCCTTACTCTTCCAACGTTACAACTTCCACGCTGTGATGAACAGATACTGAGCACTTTACTTATTACAAACCAAATCCAACTAAATGAGCAACTAACTGAAATACAACAAACTCCAAAATGTAATACATAACAAATCCACAAGTGTTTTTTAAAACACAGCGGCTACCCTGTTCCCCGCACTCCGGCTTGTGTATTCTTCAGAGACCTGAAATGTTTGGCCCAATGAAGGGCTCAGCAAACTATGCTGGTATGCTAAATGTAGTCCTAAGTCTTCTAGATTCCTTAAGTCGTTTTAGCCATCTTGATATTAGATTCATTACATGAAAATGCCGGTTTACAATAATAACAGCAACAACTGTAAACACTTAACAAACACATAACAAACCACCTGTAAACGCCAGTGTATAATAGTACACAACATCAATAGTCACACAACAATAACCACACAACAATAAACAATAATCACACATTAGTAAACCATAACAACAATCAAACGAGATACACGTATTAAACTGTACTTGTTAGTTAGTCACTTGGCTCTTATCCTTTAAACCAATCATTTAACCTTTCCCAATTAATTTTACCTCAAGTGTCATGTTAAACAAACCTTAATAAATTGTGGACGAATGTCCCCTGGGTTCCAAAGGAACCGTTACCAACGAGCCTTCTGGCCCTAGATAAATATATGTAATGACCGATCCGGTCGAACCTGTGCACCTACGGCAGTGCCCTCCGCCATCCCCGAATGTGGCTGATGGATTTTGAGTGACTCCCTTTTTGAGCCCCTCATAGTGATCATAATGCGCAACCAGAAGGTCGAAACGATCTGGATTCCTCTCTTTATAAGTTAGCCCCCTTTTGTCAGTGACATAATAACCAATTCTTGAGTTAAGACTATAACAGTTGACCATTGTTAGGTTCAATAATACCTAAAGGTCAGTTAGTCCCTTTTTTTTCGTTTAGATGTATAAACTTTAGTCACAAGACATTCGCGCGTAAAATTCAACGCAACAGTTTGGGCAATCCCACATACAATATCAATCACATAAAATCATAGATATCTTCTTAAACATTTAAACACATAATGTCTGGACCTTAGGATAATCCTTAGGACATTCAGACCACACAATTAACATACCGTTCACCAAGAAACTGCTAGCTTGACAACTTCCCGTTTAGTAGTTCCTTCCCGTACACTGTTATTTAATCATGCAATACCGGTAGTATTAATATAACTATTCACTAAATATTACAGTACTGTCACTGTAGTGTTTATACTCATCGTATAGTAACTCTGTATGTTATTTATTTTCCCCTGTTAATCTAACAGTGGTTCCCGATAACCTAGCAGTTCATCATTTTATGTGAAACTCACATGTGATAACGAATTATCATTTATACGGTACATCTTTACCTCACTAATTATATACTTATAATTATTTCCACTTAGCATTTAAATTATATCCCTTGGTCATTTTAATTATAACCAAAATTATTTTATAAACTTTATATTATATTCCTTAATATACCATAGTACATTAATTACCTAGTTCCACTTACTTGCCTTATTAAATTACAAAACCAACCTTATTAATCCGGTATTTATATTATACCCAACAATTTAATAAATTACTAAATATCCACATATTATTTTCCGGTAATCATAATTGATCCCGTTAACTTTTACAACTTACCAAATAACCATATACTTTTATAATTTATTAAATACCCTTATAAATTTCGAAAATTGTAAAACAATTATATTAACTTCTATAAATTGCCAAATAACCTTATAACTTTTATAATTCACCAATTACCCTTATTAACCTTTGTAAATATTTATTAACCACCTTATTTTACAAATCACCAAATACTCTTACTATTTCGGTAATTACAATTAATACCACCAATTTTTATAAATTATTAATTAAGCCCATAAGCTTTTCGGTTTATTCATATAGTTTTCTTCATTAACACTTTTAACCCAAAACTTTATATAAGTTACATATTAACTTATAATCTATAGTTTAAATATTTTATTTCTTAAAATAACCGAAACAACCCATATATTTTCTTTAATTACATTTCCGCCCATATTAATTTGTATCTTCCATATATACTTCCATAAATTACATATTCACCCCAAAACTTTTATAAACCTAATATTTTATGTCATAAACTATTTTAACCCAAAGTTTTGGTCAACACTTTGACCAAGACTTATTTTCACAATTAATACTTTAACATACCCATAAAATCATAAATAATTCTCGGATACTCCTTATATTTTCCAATAATTAAAAATAGCCCCAAAACTTTATAAAATGTTATTTTAACACTTGTACACTATTTTAAATTCACCAAAGTTCATAATATTAATTCCTACCTTATATTATAAGGTAAATATACCAAATCACCCCTTATATTCTCGGCAATTAGTATTTGTATCCCAAACTTTTTCAAAAATTACATTTTAACCACATAACTTTATAAACTTGTCATTTAAATACTTGTAGCTATTTTTAATACTCCCAAAAATTATAATATAAATTAATATACTTATATATTTTCGAAAATCACCTAAATCATATACTAAGCTCTCGGCCTTAATTAAATTTTATCATATGGTTTTAAAACTTGTTTTAAACTTTATAATAAATATATAAATGTATATAAGTCATATAACACTTCTAAAAATTATGCTAATGACTTAGAATGATTATAAGCTAAAAATAGAACATAAAATCTCTAACCCATTCGGTTTTAATATTTATGTAACAATAATTAATTTTTTTGTGACCCAAAAATATTCCTTAAGGTAATAACCTTACCTTATATGTTATAAATTATTTTCTTGACAATCTAACCCATAGCTTTCGGTTCTAATTTATGTAATGGTTATACATAATTTTTTAAAGTTTGAAGCTTAAATTAAACTTAAACTTAATAAACCTTATTTATACAAACTTACCCTTAAATCAAGACAATTCTTGTCTTTGATTTTTCCTTGAATTTCCAAGCTCTCCAAATATTATTTTGATGTAGTCATTTCGAACTCCTTGTACATATATAGGAGATTTATTTGTTAGACCTCTAACAAGAGTTCATAAATATATTGTAGTAATTTTTACAAGAGTTTACCTTAATTAGGAATTTAACAAGGTATTTTTGATACACCTTGGAATGATTGTAGATCCAAGTTTCCTTCATGAAATAATGAAGAGAATATGGATTTAGAAATTCTCATATTTTCGAAATTGGTATAGAATGTTTTATCAAGATTTTCAACATAAAAATATACCTTAACTTGATCTTGTTGTTCCTTATATTGTTGTTGAATTTAGGAACCACCTTGGAGCATATGTGCTTGGCGAAAATTGTAGGGATTCCTATGATGATTTCTTGCTTCAAGACTTGATAGAATTAACTAGGAAATTACATAAAAATGGTGTTAGAAACTAGTACACCATTAATGGAGGTATTGGGACTTAGGAATTGATTTAGAGAATGAAGGAAAGAGAGGACAAGAGGGAATACTTACCATACGTGAATAAGAGCAATTGAGAAGTGGTGTTCACGTAGGATATTTGAAGAGAATGAAGGCTATTTGATTGTTATTGATTAATGTCTTTATTTATGTTATTTGATTACTAATTATTGCATAATTAATTCACTATCATTTTCTTAGGTTTGTAGCCATACGGCTGGGTGGAGATGAGAATCTCTATTATGCAAGCTAATGGCCATAAGGGAATGGTCCTCATTTAATCTAAGTTATTAATGTGACATAATGGTTTAGGCTTTATCTTAGGCTAAGTATTATATTGACTAATTAACTCTTTTGTTTGTTTTTGCAGGTGGGTACTATCGGTCATGCATGGAGTTCAAACAGCCCCTCACGTACATGCACTTACACGATTACAATGGTGGTGTATGCTAGATTTGATTTCTTAATGTCATGTTAGGTTAGCTTATTATTTATTTGCAATTATTAATCACTAATGTTTTCTTTTGTTGCAGGTATACTGATCGTACAACATGGAGCAAATGATACAGCACACATATGCTAGTTACGGTAGTATATAATTAAGTAGATAGATTTTTGTTTGTTAATTTGCAACATGTCAATTATGTAAGTTAGGTCATGGTCTCCTAGATTAATTTAACTAGCAATTATTTGCTATCCTCTTTAGCATAATTGGTGGGTATAAGCTAGCACATGACAAGATTCCAAGTTGTTTAATTATCTAGTTGTAATGTGACTAGACTTCCAATTTATTTCATTATTTTGTGTTGAACTAATCTTAAATGTTTTTGTTAATCTCATGTAGGTTACGTATTGGAGAAAGCTTAATCAAACTCCATGTGGCTAGTATATCAACGTTCGGTGGTGACATGATGAATCACCAATCAATAACAACAAAAAAATATTAAGCCAACTAGCCAAAATCTATCCAATTTAACGCATGATATTGGAACCAATTGAGATTAGTTTTTCATTTAATTTTTGTCACACTATATTGTACTAAGACCATACTAATATGTGTAATAGGTTCCAGCATTTAATTGGTACATTTTTTTATGGAAAAAGGTGAAAGTTTTTAAGGTAAAAATATTGATTTTAGGTACCTTTTTGACCTAAAAATCGCCCCCATATTTACTATGAGTTTAGTGTTGCCATCAATTAATTTAGATGGCCATTTTATCCATTTTTAAGTTTATCAACTCGTGGTTCCTCGAAAACTTCAATGCATTTGCGTAAAACGCATTCTTGTGACACCCGAAGGTGCGTTTTTGTGCTTTAAGGATTTTTCTGGGAATTAATTAGTCGCTATGACTTCCAAGTATTTATTGACATCATTTATAGTCAATAATAATATTAAGGTGTTACATTAAATTATATGGGGTTATATAAACTTGTAACTCAATTTTCGGGCTAAAGGGGCACTCCGAGATAAAAGGAGCGTTCAGAAATTTCCCCCGAGCTCTTTGTTTATTTTTGAAGAATTATCTTGGGAATTATCTTTAGAATAATTAATAATAATTTTAGGAACTCTAGGAATAATTTTTATAGGGGTTCGTGCCACCATGGCACTCCTCCTAAAAACATACTAGCGTGCGTGCCATAACGAAACCGTCATTTTATAACCTTTTTCAAAGCATTTCATAAAACACGATTTTCCAAAAAATGAATTTTCAAACAATAATCCGTTTTAAACCCATTCATTTTGTTTTATTTACTTATCTTATTATTTACGTTCCATAATTTCATGCCATTAGATTAATCTTCTCATATTGCCACATACTTTCTTTTGGATTCGTAGCTCTTGAAAAACAAAGTCATCCAGTCAAATTTAGAGCTCTTATAATATTTCTCCCATAAACATACTGAAATTTGTCACAGCTCAATTGGTTAAGGTACCCTTCTCGTAACCTACAAGTCTCGGGTTTGATTCCTAATATAGGCCGCAGGCATTTTTTTGTTTTACCTCACCACGAGACATGATTTTTGTTTAGTTGCTCTGCTATCATATATTGAAAGTCGTTGTAGCTCAATCGGTGGAGGGTGTGAGGGAGAAGGGTGGAGGTCTCGAGTTCGAAACTCAGTAGACACTCCTTTCTCCTTTTGTAGTATCTGATTTTGGACCTAATGTAGCCCACTCTAGTTTGGACTTATTTTAGCCCAAATATCCCAAATATGCCCACTAGTAGCAGGACTTACGGACCAGTTCCTTTTTCTTGAAGATTCCTTATCCCTTACCCATCATTTTGAAACCCCCCACATTCGTTGTCCCCCCTTGGAAATCGTCTTCCACTTCGCTCTGAGACTGCCCTTACCCACGCCTGAAAATGGAGAAACCAAGAAGGGAAGAGCCAAATTCACCCCATCCCTGCATGCTTCCTGAGCATCGAGAGTTGAAGAGGGCGGACTCCCTTCAAAAAGCCCCGATCTGCCTTCATCCCTAAAAAAAAGGCGGGCGAATCGACTGAGCATTTTTTCCATCTTCAAATGGTCACCTCCTCTGAGCTCGAAAACTCTCTCCATCCCTCTTGATCTCAAAAACCTTAAAAATCCTGGCCACCATCTTCCTCGTCGATCAATCTCTGAAAACAACAATTTGCAATCAAACTGGCGAACACAAACATACTTGTCCGGTGCTTTCGTTTCTGTCAACCGAAGTACCAGGAACATACATCTCTGCTCTACCTTCGTTCTGAGACGGTAATTTTGCAACCCAACTGATGAGCAAGGAAACACATGCTCTGCGCCTCTTTCTTCTCTTCATTCACGATTTGCAACTCCCTGGCGTACAATCTCGAATCACGGCGGTATTTTTGCAAACCCAATCGGCGAACAGGAAGTATGCTACTCCAGCTCTTCATCCTTTTCACTTTCATACCGGCGACAAGGATGCTCCGCACCTTCTTCATGCTTTTCGCAACGGATTAGACGAACTGCGCGCCTCCCTCATTTCATCTCTTCACTCATAGTGAACCTGCAACCCAAACTGACCAACGGGAGTACAAGCACACGAGCTCTGGACTTCCTCATTCTTTTAAACCGGTGAACAAGGAGTAGGCGGGCTCCTGTTCATCGTTTTCCTCACGGCAACTTGCAACCTGCTTGGCGAACAAGGAACAATATGCTTCCCTGTTCATTTCTCTTCATCACGATAATCTTGTTGCTCCAGCTGGCGAACGTAGAAACATACATGCCCTATCCTATCTTCATCTATCTCTCACGGCTGGCGAATGAAAGACACCTACACTTCACCACTCTTCATCCTCATCAACTTAGCTGGCGAACTGGAGCATAACATAGCTGGTGAACTAGAGCTTTCATGCTCCTCTCGTCAATCTCGTCAACTCATTTAGCGAACAGGAGCTGCTCTCTTCACTCTCCTCAACCCAGCTGGTGCACATGGAACATTCATGTTCCACTGTTTTCTTCACCTGACGAGACAAGGAGAACAAGTTCTGCAACTCCTTCTTTCTGTTCATTCACGTTGATGAACGACCCGCTCCACTCTTTCTCCTCATTTGATAAGCACCAAGATTGCAACAATCCTTTCTCTCTGTATTTCATTTCGTTGTCGATGTTTTGATACCTTATTCACATCTGTTCCGTTGGTGAACGAACAACTCGTTATGGACATCGTAGTCCACGGATGCTGGGAGAAACCGAAACTTAAGCGTTGATTTATTTCGCTGTACTCATTCTGTCATCGGTTTGCCTGTCTTGATGTATTGATGTTCTTTTGTTTTTGTTAAGACAGTGATAAACTGGAGCTATTGTGTTCGTTAGTTGCTCTGCTGGTCGGTATCCTCAAGATGATTCATTCTTTCAGTTTTGATACATCTATAAATGTCGTGGTATGCTTCATTAGTGTCATTCTGGTTCTGTTGATGCTGATAAGAGGCTGATTGTGTTTCGATCGTCGAGGAAGCTGCAGAAATCTCAGCGTCCTCCCCATGGTACCCAATCCTAACCTTACCTAATCAGTTCTATCTGTCTAATTTGATGTGCTTATGTTCTCTGTCTGAAAGAATGATGCCTTCTGCGGCCTATTTGTAAAATCTGCTCTCCAAATGCTCCTCTGTTTTATTTGCTGGATTTGAACTCATATGAAGTGTTGTCATATTCTGTTGCGCTTGGATTGATTAATAATCTGATTAATGGATTCATGTGTGAGCATCTCTTGTTCGTGAATGGTGATGTGTGCAAGGTCTCAGAGGCGTTTATGTAACATAGTTATTCTGTGTGTTTATAAGGGTGTGAAATCATGTGAAAGTTGCTCGGTGTTATATGCCTCAATTCATTCAACGAACCAGAGAGCTTTTGAAGGGAGCAAAGCTGATTGTCAATTATTTGTCTCTGTTAACTTATGAATGGTTAGCACTTAGTTGAGATTAGTCATACGCTTTCTTCTTCATAATTTGTTGTACAGTTTTCGGTTTAAGGCAGTCAAATCTGATGACCTTAGACTTAGAGTTAAAAGAAGGGAAAATGGAGACGGCTACTTAGAGTGGATATCATCGATTTGTTAGAGAAAAAGGAAGGGTTGCGATCTTGAGTTTTAGTCCTCGGTGGTTCAGTTCATATGTGATCAATAGAAAAATAAAACAGAATAACTTGGCTAGTAATTCGTTACGTTTATAAATTTGGTTTGCTATTCCCCTTGTTTGTTTGATTCAATCTTTTCATTCTTTCATGTATCGTTTTGGCTGTCTTTCATTGTAATTAATCATTTCATTCCTTTTATTATTGTTGAGCCCTAGCTATTGCCCTTAGGACCCTTTAAACTGACAGAAAAGTTTTGGATGCATTACTGCTCCACACCTAACGGGTCTCTCATTCGTTTCGGGGGCAATAATCTCCTATAACTTCAGAAAACACCCAAACCACCATTATATTATATAAGAACAAAAAAAAAACTTCAAAAAGCAAGCCCTTAAGGCTATTTTAGGAGGGCTTAGGATGAAACCACTACATGCCTAGCGGATCTCTCATTCGTTTTATGTGGGTGGAATCCTCCTTTACCCTCAACACACCTTTAATCAAGAGTTAATAAACCAATAAATCGATCCATCTAATATCTCACAAATCAGCCCAAATCAATAAGGCCCAAAAAATCCAAATAAAGCATTAAGCCCAAAAATCATTTCAGCCCAAATTCCAAATTAGGCCCATAAATCAACTTAGCCCAAATTCGGCCCAAAAGCCCAACCAAGGCCCAACTTGACCCACAAGCCCAATCAAGGCCCACTCGACCCAAATGCCCAATATTAGGCCCAATCCGACCCGGCCCAAATCGACTCGATCAATCCAACCCGACCCATTTTCCAATTTTGGCCCAAAGGCCGAAACGAAGTCCAAGTTTGACCAAACCCAAACTTTGACCAATCCGAGTGTTGACTTCGACCTAGCTTTGACTGACCAGAATGTTGACCTTGACCAAAAACATTGACATTGACCAGAAAACATTGACCTTGACCAGAAAATGTTGACTTTGACCAGAAAAGTTGACTTGGACCGGAAAACGTTGACATTGACCAGAAAATGTTGACCTTGACCAAAAACGTTGACCCAAGTTTGACTTAATCTCACTTTGACTCGGTCAAACTTTGACCAACTCGAACTTTGACCCGGCTCATCTTCCGATATTAGTCAAAACAAAATCAAATCAAACCCAACTCATTTTTCAGAACTGATTCCTTTCAACTCAAACTCAATTTGTAAATTCCATTAAAAATCAAAAATCCAAAAATCTATCTTCCTAGATTTCAAACAATCTTTTCATTCAAATCTCATCAGGTTTTCAAAGAAACCATTTTGTGGAATTTTAAAGGAAAAACTCTTCTCACACAGAAAACTCTTCTCAAATGCAGAAAGTTCTTCTCACATATACAGAAAGTTTTCTCCTAAAAACATCTCAAAATCAGTGTTTCTTTCGGGAATTCCGAACAACTTTTAGAGTTTTCCAACTTGAATTTCAAACTCAAAATTAAACAGTTTTCAGGGAACAGGAAATATCTAACATTTTCAAAACGTTCCTAGTTAGACATCACTTGTCCCTCTTCTAAAATAAAAATCCGAGGCGGGGCACTGGGGTCGTAACCTCCCTTGTCGCTGTCTGGATCTCTTTAGGCGGGGCATTAGGGTGACGAACCTCCCCTAATTGCAGCCTAGATTTTTACGAGGCGGGGTGCTAGGGAAGTAACGACCTTCCTAGTTGCAGCCGGGATTTTAGAATCGTCTAACTCCCTTCCGCTCGATTTCAGTATTTTGGCTTTTAATGTTTTAAACCCGGGAGTTAGAGACGTTATTAGGGTTTGACCGAGAGTATCTCATTCATGATACTTCTCTCTAAATCCTATTTTTCGACATAAATACATTGCCCCATCCTTCGAGCCTCGGCACTTACCATTAATTAAGTGTCGTGTTCGAGGGGGTACATAGGGTAATCCCTCGGGATTATCCGCCCTTTTACAACAAAAAAATGATTTTTCGGTTTTAAAAAAAACTAAGAGAGATAATTTTGACAATCATTCCTTCAAACAATCCAGTCCACCATCATCTCACTCTAAATTCAAAATATCCCAAAACATCAACCCTTTCATAATCTCAAATCTAAAAAATCTAGGATCTCTCCTCGGACTTCAAATGCCTCGCACACTCAAATCATTATCCGAACTCCAAATCACTTCATACGCAAATCATCATTCAAACTCCAACTCGCATTAAACTCAAATCCTCTTACAAATTCCAACTTCGTTCTAACTTCTAAAGTCTCACAGGCCCGAGCGTCTCACAGACTCAATTATTCTGAGATTTCAATGTCTCACAGACCCGAGCATCTCACAGACTAAAACATCCCATACTTCAAACATCCTGGGAGGATTCAAGCATCTCCTAATACCCAGGAACTACGTCAGGTCTGATCTCAACAGGAAGTTGAGTACGTAGGCAACCCATCTAAGGTGCGACCCCACTCCAAATAAAAAACCCTTTTCCCATACTAAGGTGTTCTCCATACCTCTCAAAACACTCAAACCTTCTTGGCTCCCATAAACTTCAAACCATCAGATACTAAGTCTTGTCTATTCACTCAACCACAAACTTATCCCAATTCTCATTCTATACCCATCCGAATTCACCCATTCTTCTTTTTGGCGCTTGCTTGGCAGAAAAGCTCGCCTCCTCCACTCTCTTATTCAGCCCCCATTCAATCCTATCCTTTGGCTTTAATTGAATCTCTCTAATAAGGTTTTGAAAGAAGGCAATCCCGACAATTGGAGACCGAGGTTTCCTCGGGCACCAATCCGAAGTCGTGGTCGTTGCCACTTCTGAGGGGTGTAACCCAGTACGAACCCACAATAGAATCTCTGCAAATGACCAGATAAGTCCTATCCATAGGCAATAATTTCAGAGTCAACTAACGGTTCTTAGAACCCTCATTCCCTTCCTTCCTAGTATCTTAGGTCAAACTAGGTGGCGACTCTATTCAAATTCGCCTTATAGAGGCAAAAGTCCGCGTGGAGCCCATTGAGAGCGGGTGTAGTGCACACTTGCACTCTCCCATATGCTTTCTGGGAAAGACGATAGTAGGTATTTGAGGGATGCCAGAATAACGGGTTTTCACCCTCCACAGAATGGCATTTTCTAGGGCCTCGACTTCTCAGTCATACCACATTTAGATAGACCCCCCTCATACCGAAAAATCACCCTCCACAGAATGGCGACTCTGCTGGGGAGACTGAACTCCATTCAAAATTGTCAGGATTTCCCCACTTCTTTCGAAACCTTCAAGAGATTCATTTCAAGCCTCTAGGATTATTCTACTCCACACTTTGAGTGTGTATCTGATGAGGACAGATAGGACTTATTAGATCCTCAACAAACATTGCAACAATTGGGTTAATAATTAGCTCACGATTAGAAAGAGACACTTAGGTGTGAATGAAGCTAACTTCCCTCTAGGCTAATAAAAAACAATTTGGAATCTCTATCATCAAGATAAAACTCTTAGTGAATAGGTTGGTGCTGACTTCATCTGCTTTACTTACTGCTTTCATATTTATGTTGCTATTGTGGGGTGCATGGGTGGGTAGCTTAGGACATGCATTCCTCTGTGTCACCCGATTTACCCACGATGTCACGGGATCCCGACCGGTCCACTGTTGATTCCCCATGAGCTAGGGTCACTCTCTCAGTGAACAAACCCACAAGGCGGTACGGTCTCCGACCAACACCTTGGGCTCATGATCCAAAAATATCCTCCATTATCCGAGTCAAGGCCAGCATATAGTGAACTCTGAGCCTTCAGTGTCCAGCTACCTGGTCCGGTGTCTAAGACGGGTTTATGGAAGTCACCCCCTTGTATGCCACCTGTCTGACCGCCCTTATGCCTTACCTTGAAGATTGCATGGGTTCAGTTCTCCATTGCTCCTCTACACCACGGGTGTCTTTAAAGCCCAATGTCACGCTACATGTCCATAGAGGATCCCGTATTTACCGGATACCCATACATGGCACAACGTAGTCAGTGAATAATTTGGACTTTAAACACACCTGACCGTGCAGATGACGAGAGAACCGTTCCCATGCAGTGCTTCCCCGAGTTTCCCGAAAAGTGGGGTGTTGTCGGATCATCACTGGCCGTGGCGTATGTTTCCTTATCATCTCGGGTGTCCTGACCTTTCGAACTTAAGCACTCCGGACTTTCTTGATAACGTGCCCTATAAAGGCATAGCAGAGAAAAACCCCGAGAGATGATAGTGAAGGGACGACGGTTCCCCCGGTGAGACAGAATCATAATTGACTGGAAAGTGATTATCCCAACATTAACACTTACAACTCCACATCAAATATAGCCACGATTTACTTTATGTTATACATGTGTGCAAACCACTTTTTCAGGCCAATCCGTTTTAAAATGTTCGGAATTCTCGTTTGCATGGCCCTAAAAGCTGTTTTGCGAGCTTGTTTAATTTAAAGTTCCACAAAATATTTACTCATAAATGGGGTTTTCAAAATTTGTCAATTCTCCTTTAAAAAGTTTATTTCACTAAAATGCTATTTCTGAAACAATTTTCAAAAAAAAATTGATTTCGAAAAACCAATTTCTACAAATGAATTGCAAACAACATTCTTCATCAACATTCTTTCAAAATTGTTTTGAAAACACTTTTCAAGTTGTTTTTCACAAACATATTTCAAAATAAATGATTTAGTCCCCATGTTGTGACCCGCTATTTTTGAAGTTCATCCCACCTTCAAGAGCAGCGGCCATTACCGTGGAGCGTACTAGTCATTTCGTGTTTTCACAAAAGTGATGGATTTTCACAATGATTTTGTGCTCAATCATTCACCTTTCCTTTCTCAAAAATATCCCTCATTCCCCACGACGGAGCAAACGAGGCAGCATGAAGATCAACTACGCGGATCGAGCCGGAAATCAGAGGCGCACCAACCCGTGGAGCTAGCCGAGCGACAGGAAGGCCAACACCAACCGTTCAAATATAAAATCAGAGTTGCACCAACCCGAGTCAAGTGACATAAAGACTAGTGACACCAGTTCGAGTTCAAATTGTTGAAAATAAGAAGAACACCAACCCGTGTTGTTTGATGACCGTTTTTGCTTCGCTGCAAAAGCCCGAAGACGAGCGAGCAGCCGGTCAAGAGCCCGAAGAATGAGCGAGCAGCCGGTCAAGAACCCAAAGGCGAGCGAGCAGCCAACCAGGAGGCCGAGCGTTAGCAGTCATTCAGAAGCCCGAAGACAGACCGGAAGAGTCAGAAGAAGTTTAGCTTAAAACTCTCATTTTAATGACTTTTCTAGAATTGATGATGTACAGGTTTTCCCCTGTGATTTCTTTTCTCTCTTGTCCATTTCTAAATAGAGTACATGTATAGGTGTATACATTCCCTTCGAATTTATTTAGATCAATGTGTATAGGGTTCCCTACTCCCTATTTTATTTTGCGAATGACCGAGCATCAAAAATTTATATTGAGAAAATCCACCACTTTGAAAACACGCGTTTTCGAAATTGTTTTCTAAAACTTGGTTTCTTTTGGCATGCACGTATAATAAAAAGAACGAATAAGGGACGACCCCTCACATCTATACATCATTCATCAACTTTGCTTCATGGGGTGAAAATTCACGGTCTACAGGAGGCATCCCCTAAATAACAACGCCAACAAATGTAATCGGACATAAAAAAAAATGCATTGCATTCATGACAAAAGGGTCACATGCACTTACATCAGTTCAATGGGATAGTGAAGAACACCGGAGAGTTTGAGCCTTTTCCAAATCCAAAATCACCATGGGCACCAGTGACCAGAATGAGAGAAAAGAAAAAAGAAGAAGTGCAGTCGTTTCCAAGTCATGAGGCCACCATGCGGGAGTTGTCACTCCCCAAAAATTCAAAATCCAGGAGCCAATCACCAACCCGACCTCACTTGAGAATTACTTCCCCGACAGCGAGCCCAGCAACTAGACCACCTTCAAGGGCAACAGTAATGGGATGAACTTCATGAACTATGAGCTGAATTCGACTCAGGCGAGACTAGTCATAACCTTACCACTCATGCATTGCATCCAAAAACAAAATAAACACAAAAAAAACATTCAATCAACCATTTCCATTCACCATTTTCAGCATTTCATGCATACTATATGTAGTAATCCCATATTACCACAATATATTGCATGGTAGATAGTTGCATTCGCATACTCCCGTATCGAAACAACGTCTTTGGCAAAAATCTTGATTGATTGTTTGAATAATAGTGCGTGAACCATTTAACTCTTGACCCATCAATGAACACAAGGGTCTAATTAAAATCGGCACCACAGACCAAGTGAGTAGTGTGCGAAGAGCGGTATTTTCCCTTGAATTCTGAATGAGGGTATTGGACAATCCACTGAGCGATGAGGGAAGATAGAGCGAGTCCATATAGGTAAAACCATGAGCGACTTGTGCATTCCTTCAGCACATGGAGAGGCACAAACCATAGCAAGATCAATGTTGATAACAAGATACGAACTGTGATTCATGCAAAGATCCGAGAAGTAGTAAGAAAACAATCACTGACTAATGAGGATGACAAGGCACTTAGGATCAAAAATCTCCATAAAACCAAAGAGCTTTAACTACCCTAAACATAATCCCTTAGTGAGCCCTGCTGAGCCTTTCACGATAAACCTTTTTCTACGAACTCCACAACATGCCGACCCCCACATATACTTACTTGCCCTTGCAAATAGAGGATCTCGAAGGAGCTGGAGCCATGGTATCTTCCCCACCATCTTTCAAAAGACAACAAACAAAATGTTCAAGAAAAATCAGTGAGTCAATGAAACTCCAAAGTCAAACACCAAAAAAAAAAAACACCAAAAATGTTCTAGAAGATCAGTGAGTCAATGCAACTCCGAAGCTGAAAGCCAAAATACAAAGCAAAAATGCTTGAGAAAGTCAATGAGCCAAATGCAATTTCAAAAGCACAAAATAAGGAGGAAGTCCAAACCATACACCAGAAGAGTCAAGAAGGAGAAATCCAAATCCGAAGGACCAATGATGTCTCGCAGAAATCAATAAAGGATATCAAAACCAGTCTAATCATTCCACCCATGGCGAAGGTGAAACATATCCTCTATTGCACAAAAGCTCCATAACTTCCAAATAAATCCTCCAGTCTCATGTGACATATGTCATACCCATCAGCCCCGTTATAACCCAATAAAAGACCTTTGACTCATAAGTTATTGAGCGTTAACTGAAAGTACCGGATCTGAAACATGAATTATATGCTTTGTACTTGTTATCAACATGTCCCGTCTCTCCAAAGGGACCATGAGCGAATGAGTGTGACCTTATCTCACAAGGTCTTTAGAGTGTGAGTGACTATTTGATTAAAGCACCACACATAAACAGCCTACCCCGTTGCAGGTGAGGAAATTGTAGGATCGGAAAGTCCAGAACCTCGAAAGGAAATTCTCAGGAAAATACTGCTCTGAGCATCGAGAGTATCATCACACCGTTTTGCACACACAGCCAAACTCACGAGAGATTGACCCGCGTC
Source organism: Limonium bicolor (assembly GCA_023374045.1). NCBI lineage: Eukaryota > Viridiplantae > Streptophyta > Magnoliopsida > Caryophyllales > Plumbaginaceae > Limonium > Limonium bicolor. The sequence goes on from CM041780.1 coordinate 151,548,775, forward strand.
CCTCCATGAGAGGAAAGTGATTCACACCTTCTAATTCAACAATCACTCAAGAACGAACCGAAGATGTTTTATATTCGTAAACCTCATATTAATAGAGATAGGGCCATACCTTTTCTCCAAAAATTGCATATGCATTTTATTTCGTATCCAGCATTTAATACCTGCATGCATCATAACCAGTTCATCATCAGCATCTGACCGGTAAGAACTTTGCCTAGTCTCGCTGAAAGTCAACTTCAGTTGCCGTTGTTGAAGCGTAACTTTTGATAAAAAAAATCAGAAACTGCAGAAATCCGGAGCCATACAAAGATCTTCCTGGAGTTATCCCATGTCATACTCGAGTTTCAACGACACCACTCCCAAAGCCAAGCCGGAGGCATGCGGGAGCCATCCTCACACTTCGAGATTATCCCTAGAGCCATGGGGAGCCATCCTCACACTTTGAGACTATCCCTAGAGCTACACGGAGCCATTCTCATACTTTGAAACCATCCTTGGAACTACACAGGGGGCATCCTAATAGTCCGAGAACAATACGGGAGCCACCTCAAACCCACATAAGATCTATCTCATCACCAAGGTCTCGCCTACAGAATTTTGAACTACGCCAGGTCTGATCTCAATACGAAATTGAGTACGTAGGCAGCCCGCCCAGGGTACGACCACCTCAAAAGAAGATTCCCCTTTTGTTCTATCATCAAATGGAGCAATCTCGTAGCCTCCCCGAAGCCATCCCGAACTATCCCGGAGCCCTCTCGAGGAATCTGAAGCCGATCCAAAATCCATACCAAAACCATTCATCCACAACCAAAAAATTGTCAACCACATCAAAGGACACAAATCACATCAACCCACCATTCGATCCAAAATGTCAATCCAAGTCGAAACCCACCAACCGTCCCAGAGCTGTTGCTCACAAGGGAATCACAAATCAAACTGGAGCCATCTGACCGCACCAGAGCCATCCGATCATACCGGAGCCCTCAAATCATATCGAAGTCACCCAATCATATCGAAACCGCCGAGTTCTAAAAGTCACTCTTCTAAAAAAAAATCCATTCAAAGACCGATTACCCAAATCACCAAAGCCAAAACAAAAAAAAACTCAGGAGCCATACCGGAGGCATCTCGAAACTCTGGAGCCAAGAGTTCTATCAAATCCCGAAACTATAGTACACATCGGGCGAGACTATCAAAGCAAAACCAAAGCACAAGTCCCACACTGACAAAGTCAAGGGCCATATCAACGAAGAACATTCGACTATCACATCCCTCACAAAAACAACCAAAAAGCATCCAATCCCGGATCAATCCGCAATCAAAGCCATCCTCAAATCAATCTATCACCACAAACGACTTCAGATCAAGCTTTCACCAGAACGAGTTTCGTACAACTCCATCAAAGTATTATAGGCTCATCATGAGTCCTATAGCTAGATATCAAGAGGTCTAGTTGAGGCACTCCTAAGTCTCGTACTTTCAATCGCATTCTAGGCCCGTCGTAAGCCCTATGACTGGATATCAAGAGGTCCAGTTGAGGCACTCCTAATCCCTCGTGCACCTTAAATCAAATCGGGTTGTTGGTATTGTAGGCTCGGCATAAGTCCTATAGCTAGATATCAAGAGGTCTAGTTGAGGCACTCCTAAGTCCTCGTACTTTCAATCGCATTCTAGGCCCGTCGTAAGCCCTAGGACTGGATATCAAGAGGTCCAGTTGAGGCACTCCTAAGCCCTCGTGCACCTTAAATCAAATCGGTTGTTGGTATTATAGGCTCGGCATAAGTCCTATAGCTAGATATCAAGAGGTCTAGTTGAGGCACTCCTAAGTCCTCGTACTTTCAATCGCATTCTAGGCCCGTCGTAAGCCCTAGGACTGGATATCAAGAGGTCCAGTTGAGGCACTCCTAAGCCTTCGTGCACCTTAAATCAAATCGGTTTGTTGGTATTATAGGCTCGGCATAAGTCCTATAGCTAGATATCAAGAGGTCTAGTTGAGGCACTCCTAAGTCCTCGTACTTTCAATCGCATTCTAGGCCCGTTGTAAGCCCTAGGACTGGATATCAAGAGGTCCAGTTGAGGCACTCCTAAGCCCTCGTGCACCTTAAATCAAATCGGGTTGTTGGTATTATAGGCTCGGCATAAGTCCTATAGCTAGATATCAAGAAGTCTAGTTGAGGCACTCCTAAGTCCTCGTACTTTCAATCGCATTCTAGGCCCGTCATAAGCCCTAGGACTGGATATCAAGAGGTCCAGTTGAGGCACTCCTAAGCCCTCGTGCACCTTAAATCAAATTGGTTGTTGGTATTATAGGCTCGGCATAAGTCCTATAGCTAGATATCAAGAGGTCTAGTTGAGGCACTCCTAAGTCCTCGTACTCTCAATCGCATTCTAGGCCCGTCATAAGCCCTAGGACTGGATATCAAGAGGTCCAGTTGAGGCACTCCTAAGTCCTCATGCACCTTAAACCAACCCTATTGTTAGTATCCTAGGCTCTTCATAAGCCCTAGGGTTAGATGTCAAGAGGTCTAACTGAGGCTCGTCACAAGTCCTCGTACTTTCAATCACCTTCATACACTCACGGTCGCATCCCTATGCACCACTAAACCATTGTGAGAATTTTGGCACCCCATCAACCTTGATCCAATTCTACAAGGGCTTGTAGAATTGAATCAAGGGGAGCCATCTGTAGACACCAAAAATTCTCACCCCATAAAACAAATTTCGAAATAATAAGAGGGGTCGTCGCCTTTCTTTTTCAAAACATACTAGCGTGTGTGCCATAACGAAACCGTCATTTTATAACCTTTTTCAAATTTCATAAAACACATTTTCCAAAAAATGAATTTTCAAACAATAATCCGGTTTTAAACCCATTCATTTTGTTTTATTTACTTATCTTATTATTTACGTTCCATAATTTCATGCCATTAGATTAATCTTCTCATATTGCCACATACTTTCTTTTGGATTCATAGCTCTTGAAAAACAAAGTCATCCAGTCAAATTTAGAGCTCTTATATATTCTCCCATAAACATACTGAAATTGTCATAGCTCAATTGGTTAAGGTACCCTTCGCGTAACCTACAGGTCTCGGGTTCGATTCCTAATATAGGCCGCAGGCATTTTTTTTGTTTTACCTCACCACGAGACATGATTTTTGTTTAGTTGCTCTGCTATCATATATTGAAAGTCGCTGTAGCTCAATCGGTGGAGGGTGTGAGGAGAAGGGTGGAGGTCTCGAGTTCGAAACTCAGTAGACACTCCTTTCTCCTTTTGTAGTATCTGATTTTGGACCTAATGTAGCCCACTCTAGTTTGAACTTATTTTAGCCCAATATCCAAAATATGCCCACTAGTAGCAGGACTTACGGACCAGTTCCTTTTTCTTGAAGATTCCTTATCCCTTAGCCATCATTTTGAAAACCCCAACACATTCGTTGTTCCCCCTTGGAAATCGTCTTCCACTTCGCTCTGAGACTGCCCTTACCCACGCCTGAAAATGGAGAAACCAAGAAGGGAAGAGCCAAATTCACCCCATCCCTGCATGCTTCCTGAGCATCGAGAGTTGAAGAGGGCGGACTCCTTCAAAAAGCCCCGATCTGCCTTCATCCCTAAAAAAAAAAGGCGGGCGAATCGACTGAGCATTTTTTCCATCTTCAAATGGTCACCTCCTCTGAGCTCAAAAACTCTCTCCATCCCTCTTGATCTCAAAAACCTTAAAAAATCCGGCCACCATCTTCCTCGTCGATCAATCTCTGAAAACAACAATTTGCAATCAAACTGGCGAACACAAACATACATGTCTGGCGCTTTCGTTTCTGTCAACCGAAGTACCAGGAACATACATCTCTGCTCTACCTTCGTTCTGAGACGGTAATTTGCAACCCAACTGATGAGCAAGGAAACACAGGCTCTGCGCCTCTTTCTTCTCTTCATTCACGATTTGCAACTCCCTGGCGTACAATCTCGAATCACGGCGGTATTTTTGCAAACCCAATCGGCGAACAGGAAGTATGCTACTCCAGCTCTTCATCCTTTTCACTTTCATACGGCGACAAGGATGCTCCGCACCTTCTTCATGCTTTTCGCAACGGATTAGACGAACTGCGTGCCTCCCTCATTTCATCTCTTCACTCATAATGAACCTGCAACCCAAACTGACCAACGGAGAGTACAAGCACACGAGCTCTGGACTTCCTCATTCTTTTAAACCGGTGAACAAGGAGTAGGCGGGCTCCTGTTCATCGTTTTCCTCACAGCAACTTGCAACCTGCTTGGCGAACAAGGAACAATATGCTTCCCTGTCATTTCTCTTCATCATCGGTAATCTTGCTGCTCCAGCTGGCGAACGTAGAAACATACATGCCCTATCCTATCTTCATCTGTCTCTCAGGCTGGCGAATGAAAGACACCTACACTTCACCACTCTTCATCCTCATCAACTTAGCTGGCGAACTGGAGCATAACATAGCTGGTGAACTGGAGCTTTCATGCTCCTCTCGTCAATCTCGTCAACTCATTTAGCGAACAGGAGCTGCTCTCTTCACTTCCTCAACCCAGCTGGTGCACATGGAACATTCATGTTCCACTGTTTTCTTCACCTGACGAGACAAGGAGAACAAGTTCTGTAACTCCTTCTTTCTGTTCATTCACGTTGATGAACGACCCGCTCCACTCTTTCTCCTCATTTGATAAGCACAAAGATTGCAACGAATCCTTTCTCTCTGTATTTCATTTCGTTGTCGACGTTTTGATACCTTATTCACATCTGTTCCGTTGGTGAACGAACAACTCGTTATGGACATCGTAGTCCACGGATGCTGGGAGAAACCGAAACTTAAGCGTTGAATTATTTCGCTGTACTCATTCTGTCATCGGTTTGCCTGTCTTGATGTATTGATGTTCTTTTGTTTTTGTTAAGACAGTGATAAACTGGAGCTATTGTGTTCGTTAGTTGCTCTGCTGGTCGGTATCCTCAAGATGATTCATTCTTTCAGTTTTGATACATCTATAAATGTCGTGGTATGCTTCATTAGTGTCATTCTGGTTCTGTTGATGCTGATAAGAGGCTGATTGTGTTTCGATCGTCGAGGAAGCTGCAGAAATCTCAGCGTCCTCCCCATGGTACCCAATCCTAACCTTACCTAATCAGTTCTATCTGTCTAATTTGATGTGCTTATGTTCTCTGTCTGAAAGAATGATGCCTTCTGCGGCCTATTTGTAAAATCTGCTCCAATGCTCTGTTTTATTTGCTGGATTTGAACTCATATGAAGTGTTGTCATATTCTGTTGCGCTTGGATTGATTAATAATCTGATTAATGGATTCATGTGTGAGCATCTCTTGTTCGTGAATGGTGATGTGTGCAAGGTCTCAGAGGCGTTTATGTAACATAGTTATTCTGTGTGTTTATAAGGGTGTGAAATCATGTGAAAGTTGCTCGGTGTATATGCCTCAATTCATTCAACGAACCAGAGAGCTTTTGAAGGGAGCAAAGCTGATTGTCAATTATTTGTCTCTGTTAACTTATGAATGGTTAGCACTTAGTTGAGATAGTAGTCATACGCTTTCTTCTTCATAATTTGTTGTACAGTTTTCGGTTTAAGGCAGTCAAATCTGATGACCTTAGACTTAGAGTTAAAAGAAGGGAAAATGGAGACGGCTACTTAGAGTGGATATCATCGATGTTTAGAGAAAAAGGAAGGGTTGCGATCTTGAGTTTTAGTCCTCGGTGGTTCAGTTCATATGTGATCAATAGAAAAATAAAACAGAATAACTTGGCTAGTAATTCGTTACGTTTATAAATTTGGTTTGCTATTCCCCTTGTTTGTTTGATTCAATCTTTTCATTCTTTCATGTATCGTTTTGGCTGTCTTTCATTGTAATTAATCATTTCATTCCTTTTTATTATTGTTGAGCCCTAGCTATTGCCCTTAGGACCCTTTAAACTGACAGAAAAGTTTTGGATGCATTACTGCTCCACACCTAACGGATCTCTCATTCGTTTCGGGGGCAATAATCTCCTATAACTTCAGAAAACACCCAAACCACCATTATTTATATATAAGAAAAAAAAAAAAACTTCAAAAGCAAGCCCTTAAGGCTATTTTAGGAGGGCTTAGGATGCGAAACCACTACATGCCTAGCGGATCTCTCATCGTTTTATGTGGGTGGAATCCTCCTTTACCCTCAACACACCTTTAATCAAGAGTTAATAAACCAATAATCGATCCATCTAATATCTCAAATCAGCCCAAATCAATAAGGCCCAAACAAGGCCCAAAAAATCCAAATAAGCATTAAGCCCAAAAAATCATTTCAGCCCAAATTCCAAATTAGGCCTATAAATCAACTTAGCCCAAATTCGGCCCAAAAGCCCAACCAAGGCCCAACTTGACCCACAAGCCCAATCAAGGCCCACTCGACCCAAATGCCCAACATTAGCCCCAATCCGACCCGGCCCAAATCGACTCGATCAATCCAACCCGACCCATTTTCCAATTTTGGCCCAAAGGCCGAAACGAAGTCCAAGTTTGACCAAACCCAAACTTTGACCAATCCGAGTGTTGACTTCGACCTAGCTTTGACCGACCAGAATGTTGACCTTGACCAAAAAACATTGACCTTGACCAGAAAGCATTGACCTTGACCAGAGAAAATGTTGACTTGACCAGAAACGTTGACTTGGACGGCGGAAAACGTTGACCTTGACCAGAAAATGTTGACCTTGACCAAAAACGTTGACCCAAGTTTGACTTAATCTCACTTTGACTCGGTCAAACTTTGACCAACTCGAACTTTGACCCGACTCATCTTCCGATATTAGTCAAAACAAAATCAAATCAAACCCAACTCATTTTTCAGAACTGATTCCTTTCAACTCAAACTCAATTTGTAAATTCCATTAAAAATCAAAAATCCAAAAATCTATCTTCCTAGATTTCAAACAATCTTTTCATTCAAATCTCATCAGGTTTTCAAAGAAACCATTTTGTGGAATTTTAAAGGAAAAACTCTTCTCACATCACAGAAAACTCTTCTCAAATGCAGAAAGTTCTTCTCACATATACAGAAAGTTTTCTCCTAAAAACATCTCAAAATCAGTGTTTCTTTGTCGGGAATTCCGAACAACTTTTAGAGTTTTCCAACTTGAATTTCAAACTCAAAATTAAACCGTTTTCAGGGAACAGGAAATATCTAACATTTTCAAAACGTTCCTAGTTAGACATCACTTGTCCCTCTTCTAAAATAAAAATCCGAGGCGGGGCACTGGGGTCGTAACCTCCCTTGTCGCTGTCTGGATCTCTTTAGGCGGGGCATTAGGGTGACGAACCTCCCCTAATTGCAGCCTAGATTTTTACGAGGCGGGGTGCTAGGGAAGTAACGACCTTCCTAGTTGCAGCCGGGATTTTAGAATCGTCTAACTCCCTTCCGCTCGATTTCAGTATTTTGGCTTTTAATGTTTTAAACCCGGGAGTTAGAGACGTTATTAGGGTTTGACCGAGAGTATCTCATTCATGATACTTCTCTCTAAATCCTATTTTTCGACATAAATACATTGCCCCATCCTTCGAGCCTCGGCACTTACCATTAATTAAGTGTCGTGTTCGAGGGGGTACATAGGGTAATCCCTCGGGATTATCCGCCCTTTTACAACAAAAAAGATTTTTCGGTTTTAAAAAAAACTAAGAGATAATTTTGACAATCATTCCTTCAAACAATCCAGTCCACCATCATCTCACTCTAAATTCAAAATATCCCAAAACATCAACCCTTTCATAATCTCAAATCCAAAAATCTAGGATCTCTCCTCGGACTTCAAATGCCTCGCACACTCAAATCATTATCCGAACTCCAAATCACTTCATACGCAAATCATCATTCAACCTCCAACTCGCATTAAACTCAAATCCTCTTACAAATTCCAACTTCTTTCTAACTTCTAAAGTCTCACAGGCCCGAGCGTCTCACAGACTCAATTATTCTGAGATTTCAATGTCTCACAGACCCGAGCGTCTCACAGACTAAAACATCCATACTTCAAACATCATGTGAAATACCCCAGATATTTAAATAATTAAATAATAATAAATATATATTATTGAGGGGATTATTAACCCTAAAGAGAGTATATAAAAACTCAGGCGTTAAGAAACACACCTAAAACTCCTTAAGGTCAAAAACGTGCGTTAAAGCCCGGCCTTAAGTAAATAAATTATATAAGCTATGAACAACATATAAAATCAACCAAGGATCATATGTGACCTTGGAAACACGAGTACACAGTTTGAACTGAGTAAAAATACGAAATACCCGGGAATTCTCTTACAGGCCCCCTCAAGGCCCGAAAGTCCCGGAAATACCATATAAAATAAAATAAAGTACTACACCTCATTATAATGCTTAATAATACCTTAATGAACATTTAAGACAAATTTATCAAGATAAATTCTCAGTTAAAGACAAAATACTCGGGGGAGTTTCTAACGCTCCTTTTAGCTCGGTTAACCCGAGAATCGTGTTCTAAGTTGGTATGACCCCATATAACTCAATGTAACACCTTAAAATATTATTATTGACTATAAACAATGTCAATAAACACTTGGAACACATAGCGACTAATTAATTCTCATAAAAATTCTTAAAGCACAAAAACGCACCTTCGGGTGTCACGAAAATGCGTTCTACGCAATTACCTTGAAGTTTTTGAGGAGCCACGAGTTGATAGACTTAAAAGTGGATAAAATGACCATCTAAATCAATTGATGTCAGTACTAAATTCATAGTATAAATGGGGGCGATTTTTGGGACAAAAAGTTACCGAAAATCAGCATTTTTACCTTAAAACTTTCATCCTTTATCATATTAAAAATGTACCAATTAAATGTTGGAACCTATTACACATATTAGCATAGCCTTAGTACAATATAGTGTAACAAAAATCAAGTTAAAAATCAAACCCATTTGGCCTCTATATGGGGCGTTTTTTTGGGTGATTTTAGGCTAGTTTTTGCTTCAAAAATTGCCTTATGATAATGTGACTCACCTAGCATGTATTATATAATTATGTAACAAATAAATCAGTCAATATAGACCCTCACCATCGATTTCCCTGCAAGAAAAATAATGAACATTAGTTTATATTAAGACAAAGAAATTAAATACCCAACTAGTCATACAATTGACTAGTCAATTAAACAAGATAATACAAGTGGGTCAATTGGCTCATAGCAGCCGATTTTGACAAGGGAGAAGAGGGTCTGATTGCTTCATTTATTGGTCAATAATAATACATACCTAACAAGTATAATTCATGTCTCAAAACAAAACAAAAACCAATTATTCCTAACCTAGTGCTGTCCGATTTTGACAAGAAAATAAGCCTTGATTTCTTTGTAAAAAAATTAAGCTAGAGTACCTACCTTTATAGGCATGATTATTTTCTTCAATCACCAAAGAAATCTGGTGCCAAGCTGTTCTAATTCAATCGTAAAAGCATGGAAAAACAAGGACAAAATAATTAGTAAATCAAAAGAGAAAAGCAACTACCCACTTCTCTTGTCTTCTAGCTTTTGTTTTCAAACAAATCACCATTATTTCCCTCATCATTCATCCGAAAATCTATCTCAATTTAGAGACTTTTGGTAGTCAAATTCCTAGTCAAATTAATCAAGAAAATGAGACATAAAATAATGCATCAAATTATACCAATTATTCCAAATTAATTCCTTGCCTTCTCACCTTCTAATAACCTACGTGAGCACCCTTCTTCATTTGCCATTCACGAACTGGTAAGTTCTTTCCCTTCTCCTCTCTTTTCTTATTCCATTCTAAGTTAATTCCTTGAGCTCTTAAGCTCCATTAATGGAGGTTTAAGATCTACCTCCATTTTATGTCAAAACTCCTAGCTAATTCAACAAGACAAGAATCAAGTAACAGATCTGTGCAAGAGGTCTGACTTCGGGAGAGATTCTGGAATTTTCAGTAAGTGATCTCGAAATCTTCCCAACATCAAAGTTGTTCCTCTTCGAATTAGCTTTCCATTCATATAAGAATCATTAATTTCCATGGTGTATTCAGTTCTGGGTGAACAAAAGAAGGCAAAGTGGTTCGCAGCAGTGAATCTGTTCAATAGGTCTCAGTTCGGGAGTTATTCTGAATTTTCCGTAAGTCTTCTTGAAATCTTCTCAACACGAAAGTTGTTCCTCTTTGAATTAGCTTTCCAACAATATAGAGATCATTAATTTTTGTGTTCATTTCAGCTCTGGGTGACAAAAACCGTAGAGAGTGCGCAATCTGGAAATTTTGGTAAGTTATGGTGAAAATCCTAAACGAGTTCCTTAACCTATCTCCGAAAATTGTGAGCTTCTAAACCTTGTTTCTCTTCATCATTTCATGAAGGAATATAGCTCTACAACCATCCCAAGGTGTATCAAAAATACCTTGATAAATTCCTAAGGTAAACCCTTGTAAAAATTACTACAATTATTATTTATAAACTCTTGTTAGAAGTCTAACAAATGGATCTCCTAAATGTTTACAAGGAGCCGAAAATTCTTCAACAAATAGCATTTGGAGAGCTTGGAAATCCAAGGAAAAATCAAGTACAAGAATTGTCTTGATTTAAGGGTAAGTTTGTATAAACAAGGTTTATTAAGTTCAAGTTTAAATTAAGCTTCAAACTTTAGTATAACAATCATGTTTAGGCCAAGTTAATATTAAGGCCCAAATTATGTAACTAAAATATCAAGAAAAATAATTTATAACATATAAGTAAGGTTATTACCTTAAGGTATATTTTTGGGTCACAAAAAAATATTTATTGTTACATAAATATTAAAACCGAATAGGTTAGAGATTTTATGTTCTTTTTAGTTTATAATCATTCTAAGTCTTTAGCATAATTTTTAGAAGTTTTATATGACTTGTATACAAATATATGTACTTATTATGAAGTTTAATCAAGGTTTAAAAACCATATGATGAAATTAAATTAGGGCCGAGAGCATTATATGAGATTTGGGAAATTTTAACATATATATAAGTGTATTAACTTATATTATAAATTTTGGGAATATTAAAATAGCTACAAGTATTTAAATGGCTATTTTAATAAGTTATGTGGCTAAAATGTGAATTTTGAAAAGTTTAGTGTATAAATTATAATTGCCGAAAACTTGAGGGGTTATTTGGCATAATTATGATATAATATAAGGTAGGAATTAATATCATGAATTTTGGTGAATTTAAATAAATGTTTGAGTGTTTAAATAACATTTTAAAAAGTTTTGGGGTGAATTTGTAATTTATGGAAATATAGGTTGAAAACCGAATTTAAATTGGGGCGGATATGTAATTTGCGAAAGTATAAGGGTATATTGGGTAATTAAGAAAAATTAAATATTAAAACTATAACTTATAAGTTAATATGTAACTTACATTAAATTTTAGGGTTAAATGGTGAATAAGGAAAAATGTTTACAAAAAACGAAACTATAAATGAATATATATTGATTTGCGAAAACTATTGGGCACAAAATGTAATTACCGGAAGTTGTGTGGTTAATTAGTAAATTATAGAAGTTATATGGCTATTTGGTAAATTATAAAAGCTATTTGGTACAAGTAATAAATACCGAATTATTATGGTGGTATTGTAATTTAATAAAAGAAAAGAGTTAAATTATGTAATATAATGTATTAGGGGACATTATGAAATATAATATAAAGTTATAAAATAAAGGTGGTTATAACGTGAATAACTATATGATATGATATAAGAGATAAGTTGAAATAATTATGAGTATGTAGTAATGGGTTCGTTTGGGGACAGTGCTGGGGCTGCTGCTGGGTCCTGCTGCTGGAAATTGAGAAGCTGTCTGCTGATGGTTTTACAGAAGCTGACAGCTGCTGGTTTAGTGTTTGGTGGATTGTGTTTTAAAAAGTAGAGGGGAAATTGAGAAGCTGTCAGCTGATGATTTTGTAAAAGCTGTCAGCTGCTGGTTTTGGGTGTTTGGTGGAAACCTGCTGATTTTAAAATTGAGAAGTTGTCAGCTGCTGGAAGCTTGAGAAGCTGTGTCCCCAAACGACACCAATGAGATAAAGTTATAACGTATAACGATAATTCATTATCACATGTGAACTTCACATAAAATGATGAACTGTTAGGGTTTCTAGAGCCGCTGTTTAAATAACCGGGGGAAAACAAATAACTTACAGACTTAGTATACAACGAGAATAAACTCTACAGTGACTGTACTGTAATAATTAGTGGACAGTCATATTAATAAGTATACGTTTTTCATGTATGAACAACAGCGTACGGGAAAGAATTACTAGAGCAGGAATTGTCAAGCTAGCAATTACCCCGGTGAACGGTATGTTATTGTGTGGTCTGAATGTCCTAAGGATTATCCTAAGGTCCAGACATTATGTGTTTAAATGCTTAAGAACGATATCTATGATTTTATGTGAATGATATTGTATGTGGTGTTGCTTAAATTGTTGCGTTATATTTATACGCAAAAGTCCTGTGACTAAAAGTTTGTACATCTAAACTGTAAAAAAAAGAGACTAACTGACCTTCAGGTATTATTGACCTAACAAAGGTCTAATGTTATAGTCTTAATTTGAGTCATTATGTCACTGACAAAAGGACTAACTTCTTATGAGAGGAATCCGGATCGTTTCGACTTTCTGGTTCGCATTGTGATCACTACGAGAGACTTCAATGGGAGTCACTCAAAGGAAATCCATCAGCCACATTCGGGGGATGGCGGAATGCACTGCCGTTGGTGCACAGTTTCGACCGAATCGATCAATATTTATCCAGGACCATAAGGTCAGCTGGTAACGGTTTCTTTGGAACCCAGTGGACATATTGTCAATCTTTCACAGGTTTTAAGTGGATGGTTTTAAAAGGTTAAGGGTCATGTGACCTACTAACAAGTTCAGGTGTTAAATATTTACATATTGTCTGGTATTGATTATTGTTTGATGTGTATTATCATACACTATGTGTTGCAGGTGAATTGTTATGTTATTGCTCAGTGTTTACAGTATTTCTGTTATTCCTGTAAACCGGACTATCTGTAATGAATCTAATGTCAAGATGGCTAAAACGACTTAAGGAAATCTAGAAGACTTAGGACTCTTTAGCATACCAGCATAGTTTGCTGAGCCCTTCATTGGGCCAAACTTTCAGGTTGTTGAAGAATACACAAGCGGAGTGCGGGAAACAGGGTAGCAGCCGTGTTTTAATAAACACTGTCGTTGTTTATGTACTGTATTTTGGGATTGTTGTATTTATTTAGTTGCTCATTTGTTTAGATTTGGTCTGTAATAAGTAGAGTGCTCATTATCTCTTCATCACAGCGTTGATTTGAGGAAATACCCCTAAATTAATTTAAATTAATTTAGGGGATTTCTTTTATTAAACCATAAATAATATTAATATTAAATTATGGTATGGAATTATGAATATTAAATTATTATATGGAATTGTGAAATTTATTTAGGGGTTGTCTCCTATTTAACCCTAATTATTATACATTATTATATAGTATTATGAATTTAATAATAAGATTTATAAGCCAATAAATCTTGGGAAAATTTCTAAACACTCCAAATATATTATAAAGATTTTAGGAAGTGTTGGAACATTGTTTTGAAACATAAAAGTCAATATAAAATTCTAGAAACCTTAGAGCTTATTAAGCCTTGCTAGAGTTGACTTTTTGAGAATGGTCAAACCAGGCCATGAAACCTATACCAATAAATAGTTTATGAAAAACCATGAAGATCGATAAAAAGAACGTTAAAAACGGATCATCCTAGCCAAAGTTATGATAAATTGAAGTTTAGAGCCAAAATTTTGAAGGATGCTGACGTGTACAGGACACGTGTCGCGCCCAGTCAGCCCGATTTAACTTAGTCTTTTCAGATTTCCTTCAGTTATGGCATGCCAAGGGTCGATCTTTAGACACCTATATCTTTTCCCTACTCCACCATTTGGTATGCCGTTTGTTTCATTCGATTCTCCTATCTTTCCTCTTTCCAACCATTACTCACCACATCATAACTCATTCTACATCGACGGGAAAATCGATCTAAAGTTGGCTCCTCGCGATTGCGTAACCCAGAATTCCAGTTTTTTTGAAATCGGGTAAACTTCGTCACGCCATAACTTCTTCATTTCTCATCCAAATTTCGTGTTCTTTAGCTTGTTTTGAAGATCTCTAATCCCTCTACAACTTTCATGTTGATGACCAAGGCTGATTCGCACTGGTTTGGGAGATAAATCAGTCTAAAGTAGCCTACTCGATCACGGTCGGAAATCTGCCCAGTTCATCCCGAAACCAACTAGGTAAACACCGATCTTGTGAGATCTGTAACTTTCTCCCTAGTTCATCAAAATCAATGATTCTTCCACTAGCATCTAGAGTTACATGTCTAGTTTGGATTGTGATAGGTTCCATGAATCAAATCTCTCTCAGTTGATGCGAGTTGATTCGAGAAGAGGCATACCTGAACCGCACATATAAAATACCGATTTCCAGAATTTCCCGATTTTGATTCACCCCGTTAATGCAATTCCGGTGAGTTTCCGATCAAATTTCTCCATGGTTTCCATTCGAAATATCATCCTCGATCAAACCCACATACCAATTTAGTCTATTATGCATTACAATAGGAGAATTTGCTGAATTCAAATCGAAAACCAAATAAGAACCCTAACTTCGAACCCAGATTCGAATTGATTCAATTCTGCATGATAATTGGGGAAATTGGTACCATTAGAACCGGAATTTAATTTCGAGTCGATAGGAACAAGAATCATCGATTTCGTTCTGTGGATTGTGAGAAATCATCAGATTAGTACTCGGTCCCCTTATGGTTTTCGCTGAAGAACTTGGCGTTCTGGGCCGTCGGATCGCGGTTAAAAGAAATGGACGGCCAGATTAAAACGTTTCAAATATAAGTATAGTTTTTATTATTCCCAGAATAAAGTCCTAACTTGCTAGATTTATTTAATGGCCTTCCCGAATGTATTTTGACTTGAAAATTAACCATAGATTCCTTATTTAATCTAGTTTATTTTGATGTAAATTAATATGGGTTTTGAGTTTTAAACATAAGTTATGATTTTTGCAAGTTACGAGTATTATGGAATTATTTGGATAATTTAAAATAATATTTTTATGAAATAAAAATTTTATAATATGTCTAAAATGTTATAGTTACTATATATTTATTTTGGGGATTTTTGGACAATTGTAAATGGGTTTAAAAATTGTGTTTATGAGTTTTTCATAAGAATAACTTATAATATATGGTTTTTAATGTAATCAAAAATTAAAGTATAGTTGATTAATGAACTTTATAGGTTGGGGAAAATATAATAAGACTGATTAACATTTAATACAGTATGTTTATAAATATTTTGGGTACTAACTTTAAGTGAAAGTAAAAAATTTTACATATATTTATATGAGAGAAATAAATAGAAACTTATATTAAATCAAGGAATTTAACTAAACTACATTTTATTTATTATATATAATATGGAGGCTAATATGTTTAACGAAAACTAAGGGAAATACTTTATTTATAAACCATATATTGGATGTAGCTATGTGTAAAGTTAGTATAAATAATTAAGTGCAATAAAACTACACAAGGAATGTCTTGAATAAATCCTAATATATATACACATAAAAAAACTACATAAATGAAAGAAATAAAATGCCTTATAGAAAATATAATATGAAGGAATTAATGAGATAAACTAAACCTCTACATAATACTAATAAAAGAATATTATATGAGGCGGTATTAAATTAAGATTATTAAACTTAAGGAGTTATCTTTGAATTTCTAAGATTTATATAAACCGTATTAAAATACATGTATGGTATTAGCAACAACCATAATGTAAGTCTATAATTGGGTTAAGTAATTACTAAGTTAAACTTAGGAAAAATTGTGATTAGATTACATAAAATTTTACAAAATAGATCTTATCTATAATAATGATAAATAAATGTAATACTTTTACATCTAAATGTTCTATATATATAAACAATATAAAATAAATAAAATACTTTTACATATGAATGTGAGGTGGATTAGTAAGTCTAGATTTAATCATTTCTTAACCTTTAAGGTATTAAATATAACTTAATGTTTTAAGTTAAAATCATTAAAAGGATTATGATATAAAACTACATTAACTATGATTGGAAAAAATCTAAATAATAATCCTTAAGTTTCTTGGCATTAGATAAGCCATATGAAATACATTTATAACATTAATTACCAATACTTAGGATGTGAGTCTACAATTAAGTGAGGTATTTAGTAGTTAGAATTTATAGAAAGGTTTATAAATAGGAATTTGATACTTAAAACCTTTGAACCTTTTACTAGATAAAACTAAGTTACATAAGAGATTATATTGATCTACTTTACGACGCTAAAAATATTAATGTGTCATTTGAGTATAAGGAATGGGATTTTTCAGAACATATTATCTTATTAAGTAATTGACAATTTCACTTGTGAATGAGAGTTTAATTCTTAGATAAATTCTACCTTATGTTAAGATATAGTGTTCATCCTAAAACATAATAAAGGAGATTAATTTATTAAGTTATTCCTTTGAAACCTTAGGTTTGTAAACAATATGAAAAATGTATTTTAAGACGTAAGTTTATTAAAATTTAGTATAAAAGGATTATACATAGTCTATAGCGGGCATGTGTGTAAAAATAAAACATTTGGGAAATTAAATGTAAGCAAGGATAAATAAAAGGTTATCTTAAAGTGCCTATTATATAGTTAATGATAAAGTAAATAATATACCTTGGAAATACTAAATGTAAGAGTCGATAAATCTAAGTTAACTATAATATAGTTATTCAAGATGAGAAGCAATTTAACATCTTATGATAAGATTATTAGATGGTTGTAATAAAAGTCATCCTAAACTAAACATATGATAAATGAGTGTAGTAACTCAATTAGGTTATCATAAAATGCATCTATAACACCATGTTTCCAATATACAGGATGTAGATCTTAATTAAGTTGAGGGGAAAACTTAATCATAATGGATTATTTGGTAATACTGATAAAATACATAATCATTACATGTGAAATAATAGTATAATACTCTAAGATAAACCTATCATAGGTCATAACCCGATATTTATTCTAAATAAGAATAAAAGTATTAAGCTTAAGAATTATTATTGAGATTCTAAGATTAGATGAATAATATAATATGCACTTATGATATAAGGGTCTCAAGAGTCTTGAATTGGGAATTAGGGTAAGTATGAATAAAGTGGATAAGTGTAACAATGAACAAGTGTTAATAACATACATTCCCTAGTCTTACAACCTTGGGTTATACAACATTCTAATATAAGTCAAAGGTTATACATAACATTTAAGCGAGGGCTTAAAGGACAATTGAGACTTAGAAATAAGAGTGAGGAATTTATTTAAGTTTAACTTAGGTTACAAGTTATTGATGTTAGACTACCTTTAATATTCCTCAGAGTATTGTTGATTATTTGCACAAGTCGACTAGAATAGAACTGCTACAACGATTACCAGGTACGATTTCTCGTACTCAGCTTGTTGGGTTTTGGACTTTATGGAATGTTTTGTACGATTTCTCGTACTCAGCTTGATGTGTTATGGACTTGATGGAATGTTTGTACGCTTCTCGTACTCAGATGCTTTGGTGACGAATTTATGGAACGTTTTGAGAAACGCTAAATGAGCATGAATGTATCTTGAAAGGAAATTGGTTGTGTGACTAACTCAGCCTGTTGTGACTAATGAGCCTTGGATGTACAACTCACATGATCATTGGTTCCTCTTATCTGGTTACCTCATTAGATATTGACTGTTGAGGGTTTACGCCTCTGCACTCTGTAGGACTGAGTGTTTTGGTATTGCACTTGTACAGTTAATAGTCTAGTGGGAATATGGGAAATGTCAATCTTGGTATTGGGTATGGATTATTTCTATAAGTGGTGCACTCACTTTTCACCGATGACCGAGAACGGGTCGGTGGCAGCGGAGGTCTGCTATACCTCGCCCTTTGTGGCAACTGACAGCGGAGGTCTGTTTACCTCGCCCTTGTGGCAACTGACTGGCGGGGGGCCATCTCTCCCAATTGGTTTATTCCACTCTTGAGTTATGGGTTCTTGGATATCTTCTTTCATTCCTAGTCCTTGTGACTACTTGGGTCTTTCTAATCCTAATTGGAACTGAATCTAACTTAAGCAATGGATGTTCACTAACTTCTGGTGTGGTTTCTTTAAGTTGACTCACTTTACTTCTTGTTATTTATCTCTATCCTTGACTTGATATCTTTGACTTGGTGATTTTGATGTGCCTTGTTCTTCTGTTTTGTTTTAAGCGTTTGACTTCGAGTTATTGTTTGTTTCAAGAGTTATGTTTTAAACTTTTTTTTGGAGAGTTGTACCAGTTCCATTCCAGGGAACTGACTCACCCCTCCCGGGGTGGGCTGCTTGGTTTCATCTTGCAGGTACGATTTGTTATACAGGTGGCCACGAAGAGTATGAGTGTATGGGATGGGAATTAGGATTTTGGAGAGCTACTGTATTTTGTTATCATTACTTTTATACTATGTTTTCTCGAGTTCAGACCGTAGCATTTGTAATATCATAAGTTGTAATTGGTGAGGTTTGGTGCCGGGTGTTTGGAACCCGATGATCTGTAATCGCCTTAGTATTTTATTTCCGCTGCATTTATGATAAGTAGGGGCGTTACAGAAAGTGGTATCAGAGCGTAGTTACGCTCTGAGCCCGAGAAAACAAGCCGAGTGAAATAGTTAGAATATAGGTGCCCTTAAAACTGGGGAATTGGGGTAGAATTGGGAAGTGAGGATTCCAGTAAGGCACGACTCCTAACCCTTCTTGGATTAGTGAATGATTTCTTTATACACTTTTTGTATGAATGTCTGTTAGGAATAGTGTGTTGTCATACCGTTTGACCATTAAACTATAGGAAATAATAATATAATAAGTCTGGAACATTATCAATTGGGTATAATAAGATCTTGGTTGGAATAAATCATACATTGAACTACTTTCAAAAGCATACGTATGGAAAATACATGGCTAAGAAAGCAATGCTTTAAAAGCTTGTACACATGTTCCCAGAATTTTAAAGAATACTTTTGGTTGGAAATAGTATACAAGTGGAGCTTTGAATAATTAAGTGATATATACTTCAACTCCTTTAAAGCTTGAAATAAATCTCAAGAACTACTTGGTACAAATTATTACCTAAAGATCATGTTTAAGATAAATCTTAAGTCTAGAAAATTAAATTATTAAACTAACAAGAACTAGTAACTCATCAGAAAAGATCAACATCCAAACCTGTAATCCACACTAAAACTCTATGTTAACTTCAGAAAGAAAATACATAAACCTAACACCCTACGGGAAGTGCCTGGTGCGACGAACTCCTAGGCTGAAAGTAGTGGGGGTGCACACTCACTTCTGGAAGTCTAGGGGCTAGACAAGCCTTGTCATCTAACCGTAAATAATCTTCTACGCAAGTGATGGATGTGTGTTGAACTTGAGGAGGATTGGTGGTAAGACGTTACCATCATGAAATCTTGAGCTAGGCATATTTCATTACTAGCCACAATGAACAATTCAAAATTTGTATCTTAAGATTCAGTATTAAAATTCATACATGTAAAGGGTTTATTGAGTTAAATATTTGGTGAAAAATACCTATACATGGAGGAAGGGGATTTAAATTTGGGTACTCCAAGGTACAACATCTACCCCTTATTAAATATAAAATATATATATATATAAAGGAAGTGACTTAAAGATTGAGTGAAGAGGAAGAGTAATACTAAACTAAATATCATTGATTCTTAATACTTGGAGTAATGAGCATCTAAAAAAAATGAGAGTTACTTAATTATTGGAAATTCTCATGTTTATTTGGAAGTTTAACATTATACATATGCAAAATTTTAGAAGTCACAGAAGGTGTATTTTTATAAAGGAATATAATACAAATTTTAATGTATGGTTGGCTAATAAAGCTTTGAATATAATTTTGAAAGACTATCTAGACTTATTATATGATCTAAAATATTATTTAAACTACTCAAACATGTTACACCTGATTTATAGCTTGTTAATATATTGATATGTGAAAATAACATAAATGGCACATTTACGTATTTTAGGTTATAATTCGGTACAAGGTTTCATGAAAGATTTAATTGCATTGAGAAAAAAAAAAAAAGAAGTTTTAATATATAGTATGATACTATTTTAAATAAGTTCATGAATTTTTAAGCCTTGACAATTAAGAAACTTTAGGTTATAAAATGCTTCTAGAGATGTTGTAGTAAGGATGGCATTTAAATAATTACATTACATTATAATGGAATTTTTCTTTTATGAATTAATAGTTTCCAAATCACATGATTAAGATTTTGATACCTACTACACCCAATACTTAAATAAAGAAAGAGTGAACTAAAATGTTATTATAGTAATATCTAAGTATAACCTATATGTTCCGTTTTCAAAACTTAACTTACTATATGATGATGAATTCTAAACTTTGTTCTTGCCAATGATCGTGAGAGAGGCGAAATGAGTTAGGAAAGCATGTTGGGAACACTAAAAGATTTAATTATAATCAAGCTAGAAATAACACGAGTGATATTGTGCATCAAAAATGAACTGCATCCTTGAAGGAGGAATCTCCATAGGAGATGTAAAATATAGTGCTCCTTAAAAGTGAGTTTAAATTCCACTTCTTTATTACGAGACGGATATGGGTCGTACCCTATTTAAGGGGGGGTACGACATCTTCATAAAATAAACATACAATATAAAATGAACATATAATGGACATATCATTCGTACTGGTCATAAAATGAATAGGTAAGGACCATAAAAAATTTTATAATAATCAAGAAAATACAAATACATAACAATCAGGGGGTACAAATAAATATCGATCATAGATAAATTCAACAGTGCCATAAAATTTACAACAAAGCTTGATAATAAGGTGCTGAATTCTTTGAATGTAGTGTTTGATAACGGAAACAAATGTTTGGGAATTGTTATTGGATGAATACCCTTGAGTGGTTATTGTTTGGTATACATTTTAAAGCTTGTAGTACAACTTGATATTTAGTTTACCCACACACCGGAAGCGGGTGTGAGTAGTTGGTAGATAAATCTTAAACTTCGGGACGAAGTTCTCTTTTAAGGGGGGGTAGAGCATAATCCTTCTTCGCTACCTCATCCAGATTATGCCCTGTTGCGTGATTAGCAGAGTAAGAGGTGTATGTGTGTACTTGGTTTTTACATTATGACACCGCATGTGACTTTTTATTTTTATCATGAAATATCTCGGTATATCTTGGTTCAGTTTGAGTTTGAGTAATCTCGAGTGGAATGTGGAATGGGAATGGATGGAAATAAAGGATTGGATTGGTATGGAATTTCGTTGGAATTATTAATGTGGAATGGAATGGATGGAAATAAAGGATTGGATTGGTATGGAATTTCGTTGGAATTATTATTGTTTTAGCACACCCGAAGTGGTGTGAGTGCTTATTAGTTGATTTTTAAACTTCGAGGCGAAGTTTCTGTTAAGGGGGATATACTGAAATACCCCTAAATTAATTTAAATTAATTTAGGGGATTTCTTTTATTAAACCATAAATAATACTATTAATATTAAATTATGGTATGGAATTATGAATATTAAATTATTATATGGAATTGTGAAATTTATTTAGGGGTTTGTCTCCTATTTAACCCTAATTATTATACATTATTATATAGTATTATGAATTTAATAATAAGATTTATAAGCCAATAAATCTTGGGAAAATTTCTAAACACTCAAAATATATTATAAAGATTTTAGGAAGTGTTGGAACATTGTTTTGAAACATAAAAGTCAATATAAAATTCTAGAAACCTTAGAGCTTATTAAGCCTTGCTAGAGTTGACTTTTTGAGAATGGTCAAACCAGGCCATGAAACCTATACCAATAAATAGTTTATGAAAAACCATGAAGATCGATAAAAAGAACGTTAAAAACGGATCATCCTAGCCAAAGTTATGATAAATTGAAGTTTAGAGCCAAAATTTGAAGGATGCTGACGTGTACAGGACACGTGTCACGCCCAGTCAGCCCGATTTAACTTAGTCTTTTCAGATTTCCTTCAGTTATGGCATGCCAAGGGTCGATCTTTAGACACCTATATCTTTTTCCTACTCCACCATTTGGTATGCCGTTTGTTTCATTCGATTCTCCTATCTTTCCTCTTTCCAACCATTACTCACACATCATCTAACTCATTCTACATCGACGGGAAAATCGATCTAAGTTGGCTCCTCGCGATTGCGTAACCCAGAATTCCAGTTTTTTCTGAAATCGGGTAAACTTCGTCACGCCATAACTTCTTCATTTCTCATCCAAATTTCGTGTTCTTTAGCTTGTTTTGAAGATCTCTAATCCCTCTACAACTTTCATGTTGATGACCAAGGCTGATTCGCACTGGTTTGGGAGATAAATCAGTCTAAAGTAGCCTACTCGATCACGGTCGGAAATCTGCCCAGTTCATCCCGAAACCAACTAGGTAAACACCGATCTTGTGAGATCTGTAACTTTCTCCCTAGTTCATCAAAATCAATGATTCTTCCACTAGCATCTAGAGTTACATGTCTAGTTTGGATTGTGATAGGTCCATGAATCAAATCTCTCTCAGTTGATGCGAGTTGATTCGAGAAGAGGCATACCTGAACCGCACATAAAATACCGATTTCCAGATTTCCGATTTTGATTCACCCCGTTAATGCAATTCCGGTGAGTTTCCGATCAAATTTCTCCATGGTTTCCATTCGAAATATCATCCTCGATCAAACCCACATACCAATTTAGTCTATTATGCATTACAATAGGAGAATTTGCTGAATTCAAATCGAAAACCAAATAAGAACCCTAACTTCGAACCCAGATTCGAAATTGATTCAATTCTGCATGATAATTGGGGAAATTGGTACCATTAGAACCGGAATTTAATTTCGAGTCGATAGGAACAAGAATCATCGAATTTCGTTCTGTGGATTGTGAGAAATCATCAGATTAGTACTCGGTCCCCTTATGGTTTTCGCTGAAGAACTTGCGCGTTCTGGGCCGTCGGATCGCGGCTAAAAGAAAGGACGGCCACGATTAAACGTTTCAAAATATAAGTATAAGTTTTATATTATTCCAGAATAAAGTCCTAACTTGCTAGATTTATTTAATGGCCTTCCCGAATGTATTTTGACTTGAAATTTAACCATAGATTCCTTATTTAATCTAGTTTATTTTGATGTAAATTAATATGGGTTTGAGTTTTTAAACATAAGTTATGATTTTTGCAAGTTACGAGTATTATGGAATTATTTGGATAATTTAAAATATATTTTTATGAAATAAAAATTTTATAATATGTCTAAAATGTTATAGTTACTATATATTTATTTTGGGGATTTTTGGACAATTGTAAATGGGTTTAAAAATTGTGTTTATGAGTTTTTCATAAGAATAACTTATAATATATGGTTTTTAATGTAATCAAAAATTAAAGTATAGTTGATTAATGAACTTTATAGGTTGGGGAAAATATAATAAGACTGATTAACATTTAATACAGTATGTTTATAAATATTTGGGTACTAACTTTAAGTGAAGTAAGTAAAAAAAATTGTTACATATATTTATATGAGAGAAATAAATAGAAACTTATATTAAATCAAGGAATTTAACTAAACTACATTTTATTTATTATATATAATATGGAGGCTAATATGTTTAACGAAAACTAAGGGAAATACTTTATTTTATAAACCATATATTGGATGTAGCTATGTGTAAAAGTTAGTATAAATAATTAAGTGCAATAAAACTACACAAGGAATGTCTTGAATAAATCCTAATATATATACACATAAAAAAAACTACATAAATGAAAGAAATAAAATGCCTTATAGAAAATATAATATGAAGGAATTAATGAGATAAACTAAACCTCTACATAATACTAAAAAGAATATTATATGAGGCGGTATTAAATTAAGATTATTAACTTAAGGAGTTATCTTTGAATTTCTAAGATTTATATAAACCGTATTAAAATACATGTATGGTATTAGTCGACGACTATAATGTAAGTCTATAATTGGGTTAAGTAATTACTAAGTTGAAACTTAGGAAAAATTGTGATTAGATTACATAAAATTTACACAAATAGATCTTATTCTATAATTAATGATAAATAAATGTAATACTTTTACATCTAAATGTTCTTAATATATAAACAATAATAAAATAAATAAAATACTTTTACATATGAATGTGAGGTGGATTAGTAAGTCTAGATTTAATCATTTCTTAACCTTTAAGGTATTAAAATATAACTTAATGTTTTAAGTTAAAATCATTAAAAGGATTATGATATAAAACTACATTAAACTATGATTTGGAAATTTATCTAAATAATAATCCTTAAGTTTCTTGGCATTAGATAAGCCATATGAAATACATTTATAACATTAATTACCAATACTTAGGATGTGAGTCTACAATTAAGTGAGGTATTTAGTAGTTAGAATTTATAGAAAGGTTTATAAATAGGAATTTGATACTTAAAACCTTTGAACCTTTTACTAGATAAAACTAAGTTACATAAGAGATTATATTGATCTACTTTACGACGCTAAAAATATTAATGTGTCATTTGAGTATAAGGAATGAGGATTTTTCAGAACATATTATCTTATTAAGTAATTGACAATTTCACTTGTGAATGAGAGTTTAATTCTTAGATAAATTCTACCTTATGTTAAGATATAGTGTTCATCCTAAAACATAATAAAGGAGATTAATTTATTAAGTTATTCCTTTGAAACCTTAGGTTTGTAAACAATATGAAAAATGTATTTTAAGACGTAAGTTTATTAAAATTTAGTATAAAAGGATTATACATAGTCTATAGCGGGAATGTGTGTAAAAAAAACATTTGGGAAATTAAATGTAAGCAAGGATAAATAAAAGGTTATCTTAAAGTGCCTTATTATATAGTTAATGATAAAGTAAATATATACCTTGGAAATACTAAATGTAAGAGTTCGATAAATCTAAGTTAACTATAATATAGTTATTCAAGATGAGAAGCAATTTAACATCTTATGATAAGATTATTAGATGGTTGTAATAAAAGTCATCCTAAACTAAACACGTGATAAATGAGTGTAGTAACTCAATTAGGTTATCATAAAATGCATCTATAACACCATGTTTCCAATATACAGGATGTAGATCTTAATTAAGTTGAGGGGAAAACTTAATCATAATGGATTATTTGGTAATACTGATAAAATACATAATCATTACATTGTGAAATAATAGTATAATATTCTAAGATAAACCTATCATAGGTCATAACCCGATATTTATTCTAAATAAGAATAAAAGTATTAAGCTTAAGAATTATTATTGAGATTCTAAGATTAGATGAATAATATAATATGCACTTATGATATAAGGGTCTCAAGAGTCTTGAATTGGGAATTAGGGTTAAGTATGAATAAAGTGGATAAGAGTGTAACAATTGACAAGTGTTAATAACATACATTCCCTAGTCTTACAACCTTGGGTTATACAACATTCTAATATAAGTCAAAGGTTATACATAACATTTAAGCGAGGGCTTAAAGGACAATTGAGACTTAGAAATAAGAGTAAGGAATTTATTTAAGTTTAACTTAGGTTACAAGTTATTGATGTTAGACTACCTTTAATATTCCTCAGAGTATTGTTGATTATTTGCACAAGTCGACTAGAACTGCTACAACGATTACCAGGTACGATTTCTCGTACTCAGCTTGTTGGGTTTTGGCCTTTATGGGATGTTTGTACGATTCTCGTACTCAGCTTGATGTGTTATGGACTTGATGGAATGTTTTGTACGACTTCTCGTACTCAGATGCTTTTGGTGACGAATTTTATGGAACGTTTGAGAAACGCTAAATGAGCTTGAATGTATCTTGAAAGGAAATTGTTTGTGTGACTGACTCAGCCTGTTGTGACTAACTGAGCCTTGGATGTACAACTCACATGATCATTGGTTCCTCTTATCTGGTTACCTCATTAGATATTGACTGTTGAGGGTTTACGCCTCTGCACTCTGTAGGACTGAGTGTTTTGGTATTGCACTTGTACAGTTAATAATCTAGTGGGAATATGGAAAATGTCAATCTTGGTATGGTATTGGGTATGATTATTTCTATTAAGTGGTGCACTCACTTTTCACCGATGACCGAGAACGGGTCGGTGGCAGCGGAGGTCTGCTATACCTCGCCCTTTGTGGCAACTGACAGCGGAGGTCTGTTTACCTCGCCCTTGTGGCAACTGACTGGCGGTGGGGGCCATCTCTCCCAATTGGTTTATTCCACTCTTGAGTTATGGGTTCTTGGATATCTTCTTTCATTCCTAGTCCTTGTGACTACTTGGGTCTTTCTAATCCTAATTGGAACTGAATCTAACTTAAGCAATGGATGTTCACTAACTTCTGGTGTGGTTTCTTTTAAGTTGACTCACTTTACTTCTTGTTATTTATCTCTATCCTTGACTTGATCTTGATCTTTGACTTGGTGATTTTGATGTGCCTTGTTCTTCTGTTTTGTTTTAAGCGTTTGACTTCGAGTTATTGTTTGTTTCAAGAGTTATGTTTTAAACTTTTGTTTTGGAGAGTTGTACCAGTTCCATTCCAGGGAACTGACTCACCCCTCCCGGGGTGGGCTGCTTGGTTTCATCTTGCAGGTACGATTTGTTACAGGTGGCCACGAAGAGTATGAGTGTATGGGATGGGAATTAGGATTTTGGAGAGCTACTGTATTTTGTTATTATTACTTATACTATGTTTTCTCGAGTTCAGACCGTAGCATTTGTAATATCGTAAGTTGTAATTGGTGAGGTTGGTGCCGGGTGTTTGGAACCCGATGATCTGTAATCGCCCTTAGTATTTTATTTCCGCTGCATTTATGATAAGTAGGGGCGTTACAGGGGGTCCCTGCCCTACAATTGGCAGAGAACATGTCCCCAGTGTTCGAAAGAAGAAAACGAATAAGTAAAACTTTGTTTTTAGAACTTGAAACAACTATAATGAAAGTTAATTTAAAAACAATAACTTTAAATTAAAGGAAGAAAAATTAAATTGGAAGAAAGGCTCCCCTGGTGATAGTGAAGGCGTGAGGAGGAACCGCCCTAACTAGCCTTTGGCTACTTGGCAGAGTGATCAGAGATATCGATAGAGATATGAAGATCTCGCTACTCCCGTTGATAAATTTAGCGTTGGAGACGGGAGTTGACAAGCGGTCATGGTTGAGCAAAAAGTGCTGCATTTGCAACTATATCGACTTATGCTCCATGCGAATGGTCGATGTCTCTGCAAGTCCGCTTCCTCATAGGGTATAAAATCTGGCAATTCGGAGCATTGGGCGTGTGGTCGTGCAATTTTCACATTCGCCTGTTGAGGAAGAGAGTAGAGTTATTGCCATTCGCCTGCGGTATTTGATTATTTGTGTAGGGAGTGTGTTTGTTGGTTTTGTCGTTGCCTTAAGGAACGAACAAATGTCTCTTTGTCTCCTGATCGCGGTCAGATGAATCTTCATGAAGATTATGCGATCGGAGATGCATTCACCTATTTACTTAGGAAGAGCAAACACACATATTAATTTAACAAGAAATATTATATATATATATTAAATGTTGCGAAACGAAAAGAAAAATAGAACATATGAATATGCCGGACTTCGTGCTGGGCATGAAGTATCGGCATTGGCTTCCTCCTTTATGCCGGGTAGAGTGCCGGGTGAATCTTACCCGGCAGTGGACTTCCTCCACTATTGCCGGGTTTATAGCAACCGGCATGCTGCCCGGCGTGACAAAAAATTGAACAACTTAATTAAAAGACATTGAAAGGTAAAGGATAATCAAAAATAAATGTAAGAGTAAATAAGGGATTGTAGGGGATCATTCCTAACTGTCCCTACTATTTACGATAAAAAAAATACTGAGAGAATTTGAAAATGCCGGGAGACATGCCGGACAAAACCCTGTCCGGCATAGGAATTCCTTCGATAAGCCGGTATAGTTAATCCGGCATAATACACGGCAAGTTCAAACAAACCGAAATAAATTAAAGAATCATAGTATAGGGACTATTAGGAGAGAGAAATAACGAATGGGAGTAAGCAAGAATAAAATTAAATTGCCAAGAACTCAATACTGTAAGAAATTTTGAAAAACTTTGAACATGCCGGACACAATGCCGGGTACGACATATCCGGCATCAGACTTCCTCCGAGTTTGCCGGGTGACAGACGCCCGGCACACTCGCACGGCACATTCAAGTCTGCAAAACTAAGGGCGAAAATAAATTAAAGAATCAAACAAATAAAGAATAGGGCGTTTTACCGAATTTAAGGACTTGACTAATTCCAAGTCCCCGGCAACGGCGCCAATTTGCTAAACGAGAAATTGTAGGAAAAACTATATACAAAAGAATAAAATAAATAACTAAACCTACAACTCTACTAGGTAGCAAAATAAAACCCGGTCGGAGTATAGTGTAAATATATACGACCGAGAGTATCGTACCCAAGGGACTTATAGAAAATTAGTCCTAATCCGGTAAAAAGCCTATTCTACAATAACAGGGGGGAATGTAAATGACACCATAATTAACTAAAATCTATCTAAATGCGAGGTTTAGGACTAAACAACTACCCTAAGTACCAACATGATTACGCAATGCAACTTCAAGACACGAACTTAACCAACCAAATGATTGCACCAGATGTCCTGCCGGACATCAGATGCACGGCATATTCAAAGTCTTGAATGTGCCGGACAGGAAGCACCCGGCACTGCATCCGGCACGGTCATATGGTGAAAACCACTCTCTTGCTTCGAACAAGAAACTCAAAACCCATTAACAAATCGAGCATATGTCATGCTACGAAATGAACAAGGAGATGGGGGAAGATGGGTTAATTCGCAATCTTTAATGCTAACCCTAAATTATAGATGAAAACATCAAAGACCACTAAGATTTGTCTAACCTACTACTCTTGGGAAATTCCTCCTCAAGTAGAATTTGCATAAAGAGAATGAGTGATCAACTAATTCACTTGCACTAAGAACCAGAATCTTAATGAACGCTTGAATTGTATTTAGATAATCATAGTGTTTACATATGAAATACCCCAAACCTAAGTATGCTAAGTGAAAATCAAATTATGATGTAGTAAGGCTAAAATATGCCTTAGAAAGATTGGTAGACAATTTAAACCAAGGAAAACATAAGAAAATGTCTTAAGGGCAATCAGGGCAAAAACGTGCTCTAAGCTTGGAGAGACTTGGGTGAGTACCCAAATATCATGGTAAACCTTAGTAATATTCTAATGGTCATTTTAAATCAATTAGCAAAGAAAACCAAGCTTGAAAACAAGTTAAAACACAAAATGTGCTTTAAGAAGTCTTAAAGCACATTTTTGAGAAATTGTCTTAGAATTGAGTTTTGAGTGGCTAAATGTCCATCATTACTCTTTAATCAACATGTGTACTAATTAGTATCACATTAGGAGGTCTAAATCAATGGGAAATCAAAAATTTCCCGATTATGTGCCTTGATTAGTGAATAGTAACTATTTAGTGCTAGTTAAGACATAAGTCAACATAAGCTAATTAGTTGGTCAACAAAGACCATGACTAGCCTCATTTAAGGAAGGGGGCCGGTTTTTCTAAGAAGGGTGAGTCACCATAAGTAGTCAAATAAGAAAGGAAAAGAAGAGATAAGTAAAGAAGTTACTATTTGCTTTATAAAAGCAAAATATCTTATATTAGCTCACTTTTCTCCTCTTTCTTCATTTTTCTTCTTCACCACGGTTTTCTTCTTCTTCTCTCTGTTCCAAAAACGAGGAGAGTGCTCTTCAATGGTTCTCCATCTTCAATCACTTGCCAAATACAACTCCAAGCTCCAAATCAAAAACTAAACACATATTATTCTTAGTTAGGTCAAGACCTATCTTTCTATCTTTTCAAATCTTTCAGAGCTCCATTTTGGTGCCATGAGAAAACTCCATTGATGGGGGAAAATCAAGTTTGAAGAGCTCATTAGCTTCTCCATTCTCTTAAGGTAAGGAAAATGTAAGAAAAACCATGTTTCCACCATTTCTACACATTACCGAAAATTCCTTCTCATGGGGATTCATTTTTATCCATTGTTCTAGCTTGATTCTATTCTCCAAGGGCTAGAGGAGGTCCTACTTAATTCATATCCAAGCTTGCTTTGAGAATCCAAGGTAAAACATTCAGTTTAATACCTTAGAACACATTTTAACCTAGGGTTTACTCCTTAGGGTTAGTGTATTGTGTTTAGTGCTCATATGAGTCATTGGTTATTGATTAGAACATTGGCAAGAGAAGTTTGAGTGGTGGCCGATATTCATTCAAGAAGAAGGTCTAAGGAGGAGATTGAGATAAGCTTGAGGAAACAAGGTAAAAATGCTTACCTAATGGTGGTTTAAGATTAAGGAATGAGTTTTAGATAAATACCAATGTGGCTTAGAGCTTACATTGTGTATTGGGTTATATAACCTAAGGAAAAAGAACTTAAACAAGCTTATGAACTTGTGATTAAGGAGCTAATGAGAATGGGTTAGTAATATAAGTTTAAGGTGGATTTTAAGAGCATTATAACTACTATGAGATTGATGAGTGTATTTGCAGGTTGAAAGCTTATATATGTGGGAAATTCAGTGTTTAAGTTTAAGTCATTAAGGGCCTAAGAGCCATGTCATTTAAGAGCCTTAGTGCTATGCCATTTAAGATTATTGCAATATCTTGAGTTTGTTGAGAATGAGTTGGTTTGGGTAATGAGATATGATGAGGAAGAACTTGAGGTGTGTGTGAGATTATTGTGTGAGAAAAACAATGCTTATGGGCATGATAAAATGCTAAAGGAGCTATGGCGAAATTTGAGTAGAAAACAGGTGTGTGGTGGTAGTGGTGTGAGTTAATGTGACCTAGGATTTACTAGGAATCATATGAGGAATTTGAGTGGAGATTAGTTAACTAAGGAATTCTTGAGGTTTAGGATGACCTAGAGATGTCTAGGAGGAGTTAGGAATGGTGAGTGTTTTGAGCACACCAAACTCATGAGATGAGGAATATAAGACTTGAGCATAAGTTTAAGGAGAAGGTATGATGCTTAAGGTGATTATGATATGTTCTAAGGAATATAATGACTAAGGAAGTACTAGGAAATTTTAGAGATTGTCTTGATGAAGAGGTTAAGATAAAGTGTTGGAATGAGTGGTAATGACTTAGGCATTACCTTGGGGGATTTAGGAACCAAGAGAATGTAATTGAGTATTTAGAACTTAGGCAAATGTTGGTAAACAACTAGGAAGGAACTTTTAGTAAATGCTTGGAAAGAGTTTTAGATAGTGAGAGATGCTTGGGAGATGATGTTATTGTGGTGAGGAAAACATTGGCATAGTGGTTACATTAAGTATGAACCACCACCTAGAAACCTAGAGGAAAGCATTACAAGAGTAGCATTATTACAAGGAAAATGCATAATGACTAAGGTGGATTTTGGTGGATGATTTAAGGTATTTAAAGGAGGTTATAAGGTGGGTTTAAGGTGCCAAGATGATGTTGGACCTATTAGGACACTTGTGGAGAGAGTTGGAATGAAAGAACATATTAATAGAAGAATCTGTAGTGGGCCGACCCAGGGTCCGACCCAGTTCTGGGTCGGTCGGACCTTGCTAACCCAGCAGAAATGTCTCGGCAATAGACCGACCCATAAGGATGGGTCGGTCAGTGGGTCGGTCGGGCAAGATTTAATGAAGGGAAATGTTTCGGTAAGGGACCGACCCAGAGGGTTTGGGTCGGTCGGTTTGGCTTTGGGTCGGTCGGATGAGTTTCAAGAGACGGAAGAATTTCTGTAATGGACCGACCCAGGGGTTGGGTCGGTCGGTGGGTCGGTCGACCCTTAACACTTAAAAAAAAAAAAGAAATTTTGAATTCTAAGAATGGCAATGGGTAATAAGGTATGCCTTTGGTAGGGTAGTAATGATTGAGACCCTAAGAACTTAAGGGATTAAGTTAAGTTAAATATAAACTTAAAAGTGTAAGGTTAAGTTGTAAGATTAAGTGGTAGACTTAAGAAGTGTTAGGTTGGGATCATTAAGAGTTAAGTAAGGTAAGTAATTAAGTAAGTGAATTAAGTTAAGTGATTAACAACCTAAAACTGAATGAATGTTTTAGGACTTGGAATTGGGCTCCGGAAGAGAGTAAGCAACCAAACGGCCAACGGTGAACGGTACAGTTGTTTCTTCTTGTGACCTGCTTGCTAACGAGGTGTCCCTCGGCTTGTGTGCTATTTGCTTTGTGTGCTCACTAAACAAGAAAGCATGCAACCGGAACAATTATATAATGTATTGTGTGTTGTGTGATGTTTGAAAACTAACACAACATACCGTGAGAACTTACTAACCAATGTTTAGTAAGAAATTGAGTGAGAATAAGGAACGCCCCCTAATGAGGGACGATATGAACCGAAAGAGGTTAACCAACAAACATGGTCTTGAGACTATTACTACTGAGCTTGAGTGAGGAATCCGGAATGGTACCGGCACATGTGTATTGGGGAAGTCGGTATCCTTATCAAATACCGTCTTCCAAAGATGACTTGTCCTCGGACTCGTCGCCTAGAGTCGACATATAGACTCGACCTCCTCGGACTTCTTGTTTTAGGAGGGAGGCATACTGAGATGGTGTAGTGGGATCTACCTAATGCCCAACTAATTCTAATAAATATTGTTTATGTAAACCAATGGAGCTGATAACTCATTGGCTAGGGTTACGTGACCCGACAGATAAACAATGGATTAGGTACAACCATTCTAATTAAGAACGGTGACTTAATTGAGATAAGAACTGAGATAAGATTGAGATAAGGTTTGAGATAAGTTACAACATTTCTACTTAAAGAATGTTTGTATTCTAAGACTGAGATAAGTGGTGCGGTGGGATCACCTAAATCCCAGGTTCGAATTAGATACGGCCAATCCCTTCAGGAAAGGTTTGTAATAGAGATTAAGATTGAGATTAAGATTAAGATTAAGTTAAGTTACAATCATTCCTTTTTAAAAGATGATTTGTATCATTAAGATTAAGATTAAGGTATGGTTAAGATAAGTTGCAACCATTCCTTTTGACGGATGGTTTGTAATATTAAGATTGAGGTAAGCTACATCCACTCCTGATTAAAGGAGGGTTGTTTCTAAGATTAAGATAAGAATCAGATTGAGGTAAGATAAGGATGGACTAAGATTAAGTGAGAACATTACTTAAGGAGATATAATATCTAACTCTCTAATTAAGGGAACGCATTAAAGTCGTTCATTGTGTGTGAACTTTGATTGTTCATATCTGAGTTGTTGTTTACTGCACTTTCTATTATGTTGTGCATCTAATCACCTCCATGCTATCGACAATTAGTCGTCGTAGCCACGTTAGCTTGGGGGCCATGAGAGGATAGTACCAGCATTCGTGCTGACCCCCTCGGGGCTTCTTTTTACTACACAGGTGAACATCAGGAGGCGGCCGTCGCGGAGAGTAGAAGAGGACACAAGTGTTAGGGATTAAGTGTGACCTACGAGCCGTGCATGTACACTCGTATGCAATTGAGTTAGTAAAATGTATAGGTGTGAGAGGGTTGTAGAAGGTATGTAAATGGTTAAGGTTGTTAGACTAATGTTCGGTATATTCTGTAGTCAGACCGTGGCAAGGTCCTGGATTGTAAAGAATTCCGCTGTGTGACATGTGTATATATATATTGTTAAGTTGCGAGACCACAATTGGATTGAGTGGGGTGTACAAAAAGTGGTATCAGAGCGTAGTTACGCTCTGAAGACAAGGAATTACCGAACTTAGGAGAATGATGAGGTTGAGATTGAGTTATGGGTTAAGGGTGAGAGATAGAGTGAGAGGTGCGTTAGCCAGGACTCCCCGGTGTTTACTGGAATCCATAGTACCTAGGCCCGCCCTCCACATCCCTAACCCAAATATGTGGAACAAACGCCAGAGAGAAGAAAGCCTTCTCTTACTCGGGAAACCCGATCTGGCAGTTAGCTAACAATAAGAAGTACGAGGAACAACTTGTTGTACAACAGTTAAGGAGAATTGGGAGATCTTTAATGAGAGCGTAGCTGAGAAACAGGCGCTACCTATGGAATACTATCAGTAAGGGAACGGAAATTACCGGCAACATGGGTCGACGTGCTACGCAGTCGAAACAACCGCGATATCAATGGTAAGGAAAGCACTATACGTGCAATGGATAAGGAAATGATAAGAGGCATGAGTACCGGACAGCGGTCCGAGGAAGTGTAACAGTGAAATAATACAGAGCATGAGGATTAAGATTACTGGAAGGTCCAGTTAAGGAACGGGAACTCATATAAATGGTTTACCGAAATAGAACTACAATGTAGTGCCTAAAGGAAACACATTACTTAGTAACCACAACAAAAGTGTGGAGACGAGTGAGGATTAAGATATAAGAAAATATTAAGGGGTTCTTCAGAAAGAGGAACGCCCTGGTAAATGACAGTACTGTCAAACAACAAGGAAACCGCCGGATGGACGGTTATCCAAAATAAGAGATTATCGAAGGAGTCCCGAGGACTACCAATTACATGGAATTAGAAGGAGGTGTCGCTACCGATGTACCTTGTACCAATAACCCATCCTGCATGGCGCACTTGCCATAGCAAGTGCTACCACGGTTAGCCACACGAAAAGCCATCAAGGCGAAATAGGAGAACGCTACAGTTGTAGCATATATTAATACCAGATAGTAATCCATGAGAACAGAAAAATAGACCTTGGAAAGGCCCGATGGCCTGACCATGATAAGATGAACCGACACATCAGCCAGCAGGGAGCTGAGCTTAGATGAAATACTGAACCATATAAAACATACTAGCAACGATATAACCCACTACAACAACAACCGACAGTATGGTAAAACACCAATCTCAAACTTCAAGGGGGAAAACCTAAGAGATTGCCCGGTTATGCGAGCAAAAACACTATATAAGCAATAAAATACAAGGGATGTATTAGAAGTACTATTGAGACTGTTGAAGCATCGACTTACAACGAAAACGGATAAGACTCCCAGAGTGACCATTAAGGATACCAATAACAACATTCTTCATGAAGATGTTGGACGACCCAGAAAATAAGGGTAAAAGAAATGAACATAAGCTATAACCTACTAAGGATTAAATGTAGAATCCCGACAGAGGGAAGCTCAGCGGATTACCCACACAGAGCGGGCATAGTCGAACCGAACAACCGATGAATGACAGTTAACACTGTTTTGCTTAACTCATTAACACCCAAGTATGATTGTTCATCAACGGGGGCGTAGTCAACAGAAGTTGAACGAAGCGTTTGAGATGAAGGTATAAGATGACTGGATGATATCCAACTTGAACACCTTAAGGCAAAGCCTAATGCGACCTAACTTTGACTATTAAAAGACATAAGTCTAAATAATGACAGCATTGTCAAAGACATTAAGTAACCTCAGAACACCTGAGCAACTTCCATAGCCGGAAGCAGGATGCAGCAACTTACCATGAAACCTATTACATTTAATATGTAACCTAACGGTGGATGAAGTTCCAGAACCGAATCTCGTAAGGAAGACCTGCAGATGAGTAAGAGTACAAATAACGAACTGAGACATTAAGCATTAGGAGCCTACGAGCCAAGGATGTAACCACATCAGAGCCGCGGCAGTAAGTTATAAGAGAGCTTATTTAAAGCCCGAGGAATACAATGCGTAGATATGAACGGTTACCAAACCTATAATTTAGATTGGGAAAAACAATACCAAGAAAAGGGTACCATGAGAACATTGAGATAATGCTAAGGACGGGAGCGGAGAACGAACCATGCCTTTTAGGGTGGGGATACCTCTCCTTGTTGTGAGGCCATGAGTGGGAATGAACCCCTCAAAGGGCTTTCACTTATTAGAGATAAAATACACTTTATTTAGAAATGGAAACTATGAACCTTGAGATTACTTTAGAACATACCAGATACGCTTGAGTAATAAGAAAGGTCGCACAGGTAGACCCCATATCCAACACCCAGAATGTAAGAATTAGAAATGGTCAGAGATCAAATTGTGACTGCACATTGTGGCACATCAATTAATCAATGCTCAGAAGAGCTTGTGAATCAGTGGATGACTTCTTCAGTAACCAGTTAAACTACATGGTAGACAACATCACTAAGGATGAAAGAAAGCGAAAGACATTAGCCTACTTACGAATCTGAGATGGAGCAGAACATCTTTACATCAAGAGTCACTATTTTACAACACGGTACGACAAAGAACTCCCAGTGTGTTTACACCAAGAGGGATTGACTATAAGGTAACACATTAGAATAAGTGAGTAGAGGTTGCACCATTAATGGGCAACATGGTAAAGGCCAACTACCACGGTAGTAGTGGTCGTAAGTACAATAGTTAGATAAGTGGATTAAGTCATGGTACGCGGTAAGGCGACCATTATGTATGAGCCGTCAAATATTGACATGAGGCAGTTAGATTTATGAGTTAAGACCCGCATAAGTAAGAAAATAAGATGGTAGACGAACTGAGCATTGATGCCAGTAGTCTGGACCTAGTTAGGTAAGATTTTACAGGAAGCACACTACCCATCCTTAAGGAACTGGAAGTGCATTCCTAGTAGCATAAATATGAGGAACACGATAAGAGGCTCTACGAAGAGACCTCATTATTAAGAGACCGAATCACTACGGAATACAGAAAGAAGCTGGATCATACCATACCCAAAAACGCAGTAAATGGATTTTCCTTGATTACATCAAGAAGAACAATAAATGTTATTATGGAACGATGAAGAGGAGATCGACACAGAATACTTCATAATTAGCATAGCTAAACGTGTGACGGACACTATGAGTTTACTAAAACGAGACGTGGGACGACTGCACCCCACAGGGGCTTGCAGGCCTGACACGCTCATTTATGAGTTAGTTGGGTAAGTAGTAATGTGTACCAGTAAGGTACCCATGCATGTGAACGAGTGTGTAAGGAACGCGGGCGGGAAGTAGTCGACTCCGTACCACCGACAACGACAAGATCAGACAAGAGCAGCTACTACCACAACAGTCAAGAGAAGAGCTCAGTTGAACCAGCAACACAGAGGAATCAGAGAACAGATAATTAAGGACTATGAAGTGCGAAGAGCACGGATTTTAAGTACAGACATTGGATATGTCTTAAGATGTAAGGGATTAAGGTGTAAAGCGCATTGCACTAACAGTAGTTCAGGCTAAGAATGATCCTCAGACCAAATGTCAGTTGGGGAGAACAATTTAGACATTCGAGAAAATACTAAGAGTATTAGCATAAGATCTTTAAGGAGAATTGTTAGACGAGTTTACAACTCATTAAGGCCGTGTATATATAAAGATAACACGTGGTCCATTGAGACAATTAAGCTAAGATTATCAGAGTGGTGCAGCGGAGCTAGTAGATCACTACTTTGAGATTAGACCAAACTAAGTTAAGAATACGGTATAAGTACCGTTAAGAACCTCGATACGAGACTAAGTCATTTCTGATCGAATTATAAGTAAGATAGATAACATGGAAGCTAGAATGCTTGGTGAGAATTAGACATCTTGAACTTATGTTCAAAGATCATGTAATGTTGATTACGTGGGCGTAATCCATTTTAAGGGGGGTAGAGCGAAAACCGCTTGGCGTACGTTTGTGTACTGAGTACATAAACTACGGTGTGCATAGCACAAAATAATTTGAGAATATGTTTTACATAAACATTTTAAGATAAACCATGGTTATTGCACACAGAAGATGTGAATACCATACATATTAAGTACCTATCTTGTTAACTCCGGTGTGAGTACAAGTTAAGAGAATTAAGGAAGAGGATTAAGGAGACTTAAGGAATAAGGAATATATGAGGTATAAGTCGATATGAGACTATGTGTGAGATAAGAATAAGATAACACTATGAGATATCATTTGATATGATTGTGAGTTAGGATATGGTAATGCTATGTGGTATGAGACAGTGGAAGTTGATATGAGACTGATATAGAACTTAGTAGGAATTTAAGTCTTGAGGTAATTACTAAGAGATGAATTGGAATGTTTGATGGACTGAGTCCACACTTTGGAGATGTATTGATTATGATTAGAAGAACTAAAAAGATAGAAAATTGGACATGAGTGAATTAACTGATGTTTGAAAATGACGTGGGAGGTGGAACTTGATTTTCTAGGGATCAAGGGAAACCGAACACAAATTGGAGTGGAAGGATGGTTCTACACTGATGCTGATCACATCAGGGTAGGATTATTCCTGAAACTCCCTACCAGTGGTCACAAGTAAATCACACTAAGGATAGAGGCCTTAGGATAAAAAAAAAGAAATTGGAGTTGCTTGTATTTTTAATTAGAGGAATTATTCCTCACATGACCTCGTAAAAAGGATTACCTTTTTACTGAGTCTCGCCCATGAAGTCGAGGACGCACGAGCCTTTGTCTTCGGACCGGTGACATGGGGAGAGCAGCGTGTTTTGTATTCTAGCCCATGGTGACGAGGACGAATGAGCCATTGTCTACGGACCGGTGACATGGGAGAATACGTTGGAAGTTATGTGAATGTTTTAATCATCAAAAGGAACAAAAGGAATTTTGAGTGCTACACATGCTTAAGCATGTTGTGTGATATTTAAGAATAAGCATATGGTGGACTTAAGGATTCAATGAGATTAAGTATACATAAGTATGATCTATATGATCTAAGGAATAAGATAAGGCATGTATTCTAATAAGATAAGATGCATGGGAACTTTGGGGACAAAGTTCTTTTAAGGGGGGTAGATTGAAATACCCCAAACCTAAGTATGCTAAGTGAACATCAAATTATGATGTAGTAAGGCTAAAATATGCCTTAGAAAGATTGGTAGACAATTTAAACCAAGGAAAACATAAGAAAATGCCTTAAGGCAATCATGGCAAAACGTGCTCTAAGCTTGGAGAGACTGGGTGAGTACCCAAATATCATGGTAAGACCTTAGTAATATTCTAATGGTCATTTTAATCAATTAGCAAAGAACCAAGCTTGAAAACAAGTTAAACACAAATGTGCTTTAAGAAGTCTTAAAGCACATTTTTGAGAAATTGTCTTAGAATTGAGTTTTAGTGGCTAATGTCCATCTTACTCTTTAATCACATGTGTACTAATTAGTATCACATTAGGGGTCTAAATCAATGGGAAATCAAAATTTCCCGATTATGTGCCTTGATTAGTGAATAGTAACTATTTAGTGCTAGTTAAGACATAAGTCAACATAAGCTCTAATTGTTGGTCAACAAAGACCATGACTAGCCTCATTTAAGGAAGGGGGCCGGTTTTTTCTAAGAAGGGTGAGTCACCATAAGTAGTCAAATAAGAAAGGAAAGAAGAGATAAGTAAAAAGTTACTATTGCTTTATAAAAGCAAAATATCTTATATTAGCTCACTTTCTCCTCTTTCCTTCATTTTCTTCTTCTCCCCACGGTTTCTTCTTCTTCTCTCTGTTCCAAAACCGAGAGAGCTGCTCTTCAATGGTTCTCCATCTTCAATCTTGCCAAATACAACTCCAAGCTCCAAATCAAAAACTAAACACATATTATCTTAGTTAGGTCAAGACCTATCTTTCTATCTTTTCAAATCTTTCAAAGCTCCATTTTGGTGCCATGAGAAAACTCCATTGATGGGGGAAAATCAAGTTTGAAGAGCTCATTAGCTTCTCCATTCTCTTAAGGTAAGGAAAATGTAAGAAAAACCATGTTTCCCACCATTTCTACACAACTTACGAAAATTCCTTCTCATGGGGATTCATTTTTATCCATTGTTCTAGCTTGATTCTATTCTCCAAGGGCTAGAGGAGGTCCTACTTAATTCATATCCAAGCTTGCTTTGAGAATCCAAGGTAAAACATTCAGTTTAATACCTTAGAACACATTTTTAACCTAGGGTTTACTCCTTAAGGTTAGTGTATTGTTTAGTGCTCATATGAGTCATTGGTTATTGATTAGAACATTGGCAAGAGAAGTTTGAGTGGTGGCCGATATTCATTCAAGAAGAAGGTCTAAGGAGGAGATTGAGATAAGCTTGAGGAAACAAGGTAAAATGCTTACCTAATGGTGGTTTAAGATTAAGGAATGAGTTTTAGATAAATACCAATGTGGCTTAGAGCTTACATTGTGTATTGGGTTATATAACCTAAGGAAAAAGAACTTAAACAAGCTTATGAACTTGTGATTAAGGAGCTAATGAGAATGGGTTAGTAATATAAGTTTAAGGTGGATTTTAAGAGCATTATAACTACTATGAGATTGATAGTGTATTTGCAGGTTGAAAGCTTATATATTGGGAAATTCAGTGTTTAAGTTTAAGTCATTTAAGGGCCTAAGAGCCATGTCATTTAAGAGCCTTAGTGCTATGCCATTTAAGATTATTGCAATATCTTGAGTTTGTTGAGAATGAGTTGGTTTGGGTAATGAGATATGATGAGGAAGAACTTGAGGTGTGTGTGAGATTATTGTGTGAGAAAAACAATGCTTATGGGCATGATAAAATGCTAAAGGAGCTATGGC
This sequence comes from Limonium bicolor, assembly GCA_023374045.1. NCBI lineage: Eukaryota > Viridiplantae > Streptophyta > Magnoliopsida > Caryophyllales > Plumbaginaceae > Limonium > Limonium bicolor. The sequence goes on from CM041780.1 coordinate 151,589,662, forward strand.
GAAATTTGAGTAGAAAACAATATGTGTGGTGGTAGTGGTGAGTTAATGTGACCTAGGATTTACTAGGAATCATTATGAGGAATTTGAGTGGAGATTAGTTAACTAAGGAATTCTTGAGGTTTAGGATGACCTAGAGATGTCTAGGAGGAGTTAGAGGAATGGTGAGTGTTTTGAGCACACCAAACTCATGAGATGAGGAATATAAGACTTGAGCATAAGTTTAAGGAGAAGGTATGATGCTTAAGGTGATTATGATATGTTCTAAGGGAATATACTAAGAAAGTACTAGGAAGTTTTAGAGATTGTCTTGATGAAGAGGGGTAAGATAAAGTGTTGGAATGAGTGGTAATGACTTAGGCATTACCTTGGGGGATTTAGGAACCAAGAGAATGTAATTGAGTATTTAGAACTTAGGCAAATGTTGGTAAACAACTAGGAAGGAACTTTTAGTAAATGCTTGGAAGAGTTTTAGATAGTGAGAGATGCTTGGGAGATGATGTTATTGTGGTGAGGAAAACATTGGCATAGTGGTTACATTAAGTATGAACCACCACCTAGAAACCTAGAGGAAAGCATTACAAGAGTAGCATTATTACAAGGAAAATGCATAATGACTAAGGTGGATTTTGGTGGATGATTTAAGGTATTTAAAGGAGGTATAAGGTGGGTTTAAGGTGCCAAGATGATGTTGGACCTATTAGGACACTTGTGGAAGAATTTGGAATTGAAAGAACATATTAATAGAAGAATCTGTAGTGGGCCGACCCAGGGTCCGACCCAGTTCTGGGTCGGTCGGACCTTGCTAACCCAGCAGAAATGTCTCGGCAATAGACCGACCCATAAGGATGGGTCGGTCAGTGGGTCGGTCGGGCAAGATTTAATGAAGGGAAATGTTTCGGTAAGGGACCGACCCAGAGGGTTTGGGTCGGTCGGTTTGGCTTTGGGTCGGTCGGATGAGTTTCAAGAGACGGAAGAATTTCTGTAATGGACCGACCCAGGGGTTGGGTCGGTCGGTGGGTCGGTCGACCCTTAACACTTAAAAAAAAAAAAATTTTGAATTCTAAGAATGGCAATGGGTAATAAGGTATGCCTTTGGTAGGGTAGTAATGATTGAGACCCTAAGAACTTAAGGGATTAAGTTAAGTTAAATATAAACTTAAATGTAAGGTTAAGTTGTAAGATTAAGTGGTAAGACTTAAGAAGTGTTAGGTATCATTAAGAGTTAAGTAAGGTAAGTAAATTAAGTAAGTTGAATTAAGTTAAGTGATTAACAACCTAAAACTGAATGAATGTTTTAGGACTTGGAATTTGGGCTCCGGAAGAGAGTAAGCAACCAAACGGCCAACGGTGAACGGTACAGTTGTTTCTTCTTGTGACCTGCTTGCTAACGAGGTGTCCCTCGGCTTGTGTGCTATTTGCTTTGTGTGCTCACTAAACAAGATAAAGCATGCAACCGGAACATATTATATATATGTATTGTGTTGTTGTGTGATGTTTGAAAACTAACAACATACCGTGAGAACTTACTAACCAATGTTGTAAGAAATTGAGTGAGAATAAGGAACGCCCCCTAATGAGGGACGATATGAACCGAAAGAGGTTAACCAACAAACATGGTCTTGAGACTATTACTAACTGAGCTTGAGTGAGGAATCCGAATGGTACCGGCACATGTGTATTGGGGGAAGTCGGTATCCTTATCAAATACCGTCTTCCAAAGATGACTTGTCCTCGGACTCGTCGCCTAGAGTCGACATATAGACTCGACCTCCTCGGACTTCTTGTTTTAGGAGGGAGGCATACTGAGATGGTGTAGTGGGATCTACCTAAATGCCCAACTAATTCTAATAAATATTGTTTATGTAAACCAATGGAGCTGATAACTCATTGGCTAGGGTTACGTGACCCGACAGATAAACAATGGATTAAGGTACAACCATTCTAATTAAAGAACGGTTGACTTAATTGAGATAAGAACTGAGATAAGATTGAGATAAGGTTTGAGATAAGTTACAACCATTTCTACTTAAAGAATGGTTTGTATTCTAAGACTGAGATAAGGTGGTGCGGTGGGATCACCTAAATCCCAGGTTCGAATTAGATACGGCCAATCCCTTCCAGGAAAGGTTTGTATATAGAGATTAAGATTGAGATTAAGATTAAGATTAAGTTAAGTTACAATCATTCCTTTTTAAAGGATGATTTGTATCATTAAGATTAAGATTAAGGTATGGTTAAGATAAGTTGCAACCATTCCTTTTGAAGGATGGTTTGTAATATTAAGATTGAGGTAAGCTACATCCACTCCTGATTAAAGGAGGGTTGTTTCTAAGATTAAGATAAGAATCAGATTGAGGTAAGATAAGGATGGACTAAGATTAAGTGAGAACATTACTTAAGGAGATAAATATCTAACTCTCTAATTAAGGGAACGCATTTAAGTCGTTCATTGTGTGTGAACTTTGATTGTTCATATCTGAGTTGTTGTTTACTGCACTTTCTATTATGTTGTGCATCTAATCAACCTCCATGCTATCGACAATTAGTCGTCGTAGCCACGTTAGCTTGGGGGCCATGAGAGGATAGTACCAGCATTCGTGCTGACCCCCTCGGGGGCTTCTTTTTACTACACAGGTGAACATCAGGAGGCGGCCGTCGCGAGAGTAAGAAGAGGACACAAGTGTTAGGGATTAAGTGTGACCTACGAGCCGTGCATGTACACTCGTATGGCAATTGAGTTAGTAAAATGTATAGGTTGTGAGAGGGTTGTAAGAAGGTTATGTAAATGGTTAAGGTTGTTAGACTAATGTTCGGTATATTCTGTAGTCAGACCGTGGCAAGGTCCTGGATTGTAAAGAATTCCGCTGTGACATGTGTATATATATATTGTTAAGTTGCGAGACCACAATTGGATTGAGTTGGGGTGTTACAACATAGAAGGAATTCATCCCTAGCCAAAGCCTAACAAGGATCTCTACTTCACCATCCACTCCAATTAAAGAAGAAATACATGGGGGAGAAGGAGATTGAACAAAGCCTTAACCCGAAAAGATAATCTTCTCTTCTTCTTCGTGGATGGATCCGTAGAAACTCTTGGACACCAACAGATGGAATGTGGGCGGAAATAGAGAAGTGAATGGCGTGATTTGGTATGTTGAAGTGTGTTCAATTGTTGCCTTCCTCGGCCTATTTATAGGCATCAAATGTGTTGTTGCCGGATGTCATGCCGTGCAAGTTGTATCCGGCATACAATAACCACGTGCCCAACTGCTAACGGTCGAAACCGCCGAATCTGCGCGAAAAGGCACCAATGTCGGACAGGATATGTCCGGCACCATACCCGGCATAGGTTGGTTTGGCAACGGTCATTAACTGTCATCGTCTGGTCAATCGAGACGACTTTTCTCATGTATGCCGGATTGGATATACCCGGCAACGTACCCGGCATAGAGTGCTTTTCTGCTCCACGCTTGTGCCGTGCAGGTATGATCCGGCCTTATGTCCGGCATTTTGGTCAGAAATGTCTCCTTGAATGGAAAAACATATAAAAACATCAACCTGAACAAATAATAGACTTTATACATAATATAGCATAAATAACATATATTTAGCCTTATTTAGTTAAATATAATACTAAATCTAGCACATAAAATATGATAAGTCTGCGGCTTATCAAAGTTGTCATGCGAGCAGTCGACGGTGTACGGTATGTTCATTGTGTGGTCCGAACCTCTGAGGGGTGCCTCGGTTCGGGTATTTGCTTGACTATGTGACAAGAGCGATATGGTTTTATGCCTGTTGTGTGGATTAAATGTTGACTGATACACGATTATTATTGTGCGCGGCGTCTTTAGACAATATTATTATGATTGCTCGTATGATTGGAATTCTAATGTCTGAAAACATTACTTCATATTGACCTAGGTAAAATACTTAGGAACGAGACTCGGGATCCCCAGTCTCTAGAGCTTGATACTCGAATATGACTATAACCTAGACTACTTCTAGGGAAGTACATAGGACTTCAAAGGTAATAAATGGTAAAGACTTCTCCGAGACCTAAGCATTTACTTACGGTAGTTGATTAAGGATTAATCATATATTAGAGAGTGTTGGTTATGGTACATGGTATGGGAATCCAATTAGTTTCGACTAGATGGTTGCGCATTGGTGATCACCTGGAGTATAACGTCCGTATCGAACCGACTCCCTCTACATTCTGACGGGCCTAGATAGTTGGAACAGGGTGCCTACTTTGGCACACGGCTTCGGCCATTCATGGACGCCTTTATTAGGCAAGTGGAAGTCCCGGGATCGAATGATCCTTGGCAATGAGCACTTCGTGTGCGCGGGAGTACTACTGTCCAGTGAGGTTATTTACGGGTTGTCCCAACACGACACCCATGTATATTGAGAGTAAGACTTAATGACTTAATGGTGGCTAACATAAGTTAAAGGATAACTACAAACATCTCGATGAAAATATCTACGTATTTGTGTGAATGTTACAGTACATGGTACCTAGTATGTTGTGGATTGTATGTAATGTATGGATTGTCACTTTGATGGATTACTGTATGCTTATGCATGATATTTACTGTTGATAGGTAGAAGAAGTCGAGGAAGGGAAGGGCTTGTCCTTTTACTGTCACGTGAAGAAAGAAGGAGGGAGCTGCAGTGTACTGTTGTTGCTGTAAAAGAATAAAGAAGAGAAGAGGCTGGGTGTTGGTAGTACTGAAGCAGGCGTAGGAATGGGAAAGGGGTAAGCAATAAGTAAGGTATTAGTCATGACGTTGTACTTGATTTGTACTTCAATTCTATTTTATTTTACCTTATGATGTCTTATATTCTTCTTTTCCATGTAGGTAGCCAGCAACAAATACATTGGAGGGAGATTTGAATTTTTTTTTGTTAATATTTTATACCAAATGTACATATATACTCACATGTGACTATATTAATATGTTACAATGTGACTTATAGTGTCTTTGGTTTTTAATTGCATATACATGAGTATATATTGTATTTATGATTGTCTAGACTATATAGATTGTTTATATAATTTATTGAGTGATATTTGTGGTATTTAACACATGTACTAATATGTTTCATGTGATATTTAATTTAGGAGTTGATTTCTCCTTAATGATATTTTCTCTTTGATCAGAGATTGAGTGTATAATTTAATGCCCAATTTGGACTATATATTTTTTATACAATAATGTTTGTAGCAATTATCGCTCATAATTTATTTCAATCCTCGTTAATTAAGGTAGTAATTGTTCGGGGTATTTCACCTAGAGATTTCAATAACGTGCTTGGACTAAGTGGGAACACAGAAGGATTATTCCCCCTAGTTTCAATTATTTCTATGCATGGACTCATGGGGAACTCGGAAAGAGTCCTCTCCCAAAAAAACTTTCTCGTGTGTTTGTTTGGCAGGAAAGACTCTGTTGGATACACCTAAGTTTTACCATCATCAGCAACAAGGGGGAAATGTTAGAACCTTGTGTGTTGTTGAGGATGGAGTATGTCTATAAACATGGAGTCCCTAAATAATAACGTCAAACCTCGCTGCAACAAACACAGAGAAAGATGCTAGAGTTCGTCTACTCACTGAAGGATTCTATCGAACCTAGAGAGTCCGTCTAGAGATCTTAAACTAAGCATGATCGGTAGTTGTAACATTCTCCAAAATTCTTGGTCAACGAACGCGTCCAAAGCTCCCATAACGTCTATGTGCCAACATTCAACTCCCTTGGGCCTAAATGTTCGGAGTCTAAGCCTCAAACAAGTCAAGCCCGAAAATTAATGACCAGTCTCCGAGTTTTTTGCAAGAGACTCTTTCAACAGCTCGAAGGACTCAGTATTTAAGGATCTATTTATTTTAGTTGTTACTTGCACTTTCTGTTTGAATTGCACGAATCATTGAGAGCACCTTGTATGTGAGAGAAAATAGAAGCACATGTCACTTTGCTAGCTTTCTAGTTTAAGCATTACAGAGCTAGATTTGTAGTAGGTAGTTCCTAGTTGTTTTCACATTCCCAAGAGCTGATTAGATATATTGTTGGTTTGTGAGAGCACTTGCTAAGTAGGTTCTGTCTACTTAGTGAGATCTATAAACCATTTTATTGGTTAAAATAAAGGTTTATATTGAAGTAATTCTGCCGAGTGACTCTCTCCATTATTTCTCAATCAAGAGAGTCTGTTTGCATCTAACAACCTAGACAGACTTTGTCAGCCCCTTACCGATCCTACAACCAAATTAAAACCATCTCATCGTTTAAAAAAGAAGCTGCTAAATACATCCCATCAGGTGCAAAAACAACTCTAAACGGCTCATAAAAACACAATAAGAATATGCCTATATTGCAAATATAAGCTACCTAAACCTGAAAAGAAACTATACCTTGGAGGCATCTGCAACCGCTGCAGTCGTCCTGGCCTCCATGACCTAGCTACGCCACTGGATTTCAGCAACCTCGAAGATGTTACTCTTGTGGCCTCAATGCCACAATAGGAACCTGAAAGCATAAACTCTCAGTCTCAATCGACTACATAGGTTAACATGGTAGATTAACAAACTAATTAGAAAAACAAATTTAACATAATTATACACATACAAACCGCTATTATTTTGAAGTGGGAGAGCTCGATCGACTGAGAGGTGCGAAGAACGGTAGGGTTGGGGCAGAATGGGGTAGAATTCAAAGTGGGAGTGGGGTCGACAAAGTCAGGCAAAGAATGGAGGAGTTAGGGCGTAGTGGGGTTGAAGTCAAAGCCGGAATGGGGCAAAGAATGGAGGTACTTTGCTGTTGCGTGACTGGATACTGGAGTTCGTCGACAGAGTCAGACGAAGAATGCTATAGATAGAGTGATGTCGAAGTCGAGAGCTCGAACGACGCCTTGAAGGAAGGTGTGGCGGCATGGTGGAAACAGGGGCATAGAGAGGCTCCGCGGTGGCATGTGTGAGCGAGATTCAGGGTGGATTTTGAGGTAAATCTGGGTTGGAGCTCGAGAGGTTTCAGAAGTGGGGAGAGAGGAAATCTGGAAAAATGAAGTGTTGGGGAAGAAGAAAGCACTTGGTGCGAATATGAGGGACTTTTATAACATGGGTCCTTTGGGCATCCACAATGGTGTGGATTCCACCCATAGTGGTAAAAAAGAAAAAAGAAAATGATGAGGTGGAGGAGAGAAGATGTGAGAGGGTTGCTTAATTAAGAATCTGGAGAGAGAAGGTTCTTGCTGACACATGGAGAGAGAATGTGAGAGAAGAGATTATAATAATATTTTTGGGTGGGTGGAATCCACTTTCCTTATTGTGGATGCCCTTATAGCCATGTTAAGTTTGTGAAATAAGAGGAAAACAACGTCATATCAGTGTACACTCTTCAACTTTCATAAACCTGTGACATTATACAGATCTTATAACACGCCTAAAGTTAGTCGTGTTATAAAACTTTAAAAAAAATATCTTATAACACAGCTTAAAATTGTCATTTTATGAAAAGCTAAAACGACACTGTATATCTTTTTGCAAGCCAAACACTACACATTTTATAAAATGGCTAAAGGATCCGTGTTATAAGATAACAAAAATATGGTATTTTTTATTATAATACCCCCATCCTACATTGGGATATGAGAATTAATATGGGTAGTTTATAAGGATACATAAGGGTTGACTACTATAACAAGGTCTTTCACTTTTAAGCCCAAGTGAGGATTAAGGGCCTATAGTGGCTAGTTTTCAAGCCCAGATGAATTGAGAGCTAGATTGTTAGAAAGTTACCCAAATGGGGTATTACAGATGGTATTAGAGCCGACTCGAGACTATGTCCCCGACACCTATCGAGGAGGTCCACGGGACTTGGATGTATAGGTCCATGGAACTTGAATGTTAGGCTTGCGACGAGGACATCGTGTTCTTTGAGTGGGGGAGTATGTAATACCCTCGTCCCACATTGGGATATGAGCATTGATGTGAGTGGTTTTTAAGGATACATATGGGTTGACTACAACAACCAGGCCTAACAATTTTAAGCCCAAGTGAGGATTAAGGGCCTAAAGTGGCTAGTTTGCAAGCCTAACTGAATTGAGAGCTACGTTGTTGGAATTCTTATCACCAAAGAGTTTATAACACGACTCATAATATCCGTGTTATAACATGTCGAAAATTTGTCATTCTGATTCATAACCTCGTCCGCGGGACTTTGATTGCATAAAACAATGTCATTTACATTAATCTTATAACACACCTCGTAGAGTTGAGTTATAAAATATGAACCTTATAACATGCTTCGCTTCAACCATGTTATAAAAGTAAAAGAAAACAATAGTGGAATTTTAAAATGTTAAAACAATATCGTTTTTGGTTATCTTATAGCTCGGCATATGAGAGTCGTGTTATAAAACTTGCTCACTTTTTAGACGTCGTCATTTTTGTCAGTTTTATAACACGCTTGGTTTGTAACCGTATTATTTACTTGTTATATAGCACACTATCTTTAGCTGTGCTATAAGGGTCACGTTATCAGACTTTTTTCCACTAGTGTATTGAATAAAAGTGGTAGCATATAGGATACTAGAGGCTAGAGCTCAAGGAGCACTAGCGAGTAACCTCATTGCTCAAGATGTTGTCATGGATGTGGCTGAATTTTTTAGGTGGCAAAAAACCCCTTTATCAATCTAGAAAACCTTGTCTATTGCTTCCTTTTCTTTATTTTTTGACATTTTCTTGTAATCTCCAAACAATTAAGTCCCTTAGAGCATCAAATTGACATATATAGAAAAACTAGGAGGTGATAAGGAAACAAAAATTTGTGAAGTAACTTGCTTAATCATTTTAATAGGTGTTTCATAACCAAAGAGCCATCATGATAAACTATAAGATAATTATATATCATATTAACACCTCATATGAGAAACTGTTCAACAAACTATGAGGACTTAAACTAGCTTGTTTAAATTCTTTATTCTCACTTGAGGCTAAAATTTAAAAGTTCTCATCACAAGTCTAGCATCTAAGTCTGATATCATTTTGTAACATCATATACGGTAAATGTCTAACAACCTCACTCTCAAGTTATACGTGATAGAAAACTAACCAATTTAATCGTCTAATAATAAAAACGTTATTATTATCCCTTGATATGGAGAAGAGTATCACATTTAGACAATGATGAGTGCTCTCACTCGTAGTATCAATTTACTGAGTATTGCAATGGAAACTTTCTTTATTGAATGAGAATTGGAGAGAGAAAGTGACGATACAGAGTGAAGAAGAAGTGGTAAGAGACGAGGAGAAAAGCAGACCAGATATAAATGGTCGCGATAGACAAGAAGAGGAGAGACCGGTCAAAATGACCGAGGATAAAATACATGTGGTAAAGTCCTAAAATACAATCTAGAAAAATACAAGATTATATAATACCTAAGTACAGAACTATATACCCACATAATACCCACATAATATCCTGATATCCCCCCTCAAAGAGGACTTTCTGTGCATGAAAGTGATGGTGAGAAGAGCACTCTTTGTCGATCATGAGATGGACGGTCTACCTGGAAGTTGCTGCCTCTGCTGTGCTAGGATTCTGCAATCCTAGAGATGGAAAAGAATTTTCGTAACTCTTACCTGTTAATGGCTTGGTCATCAGATCAGCCAACTGGTGCGTGCTCGGGACATAGTGTACCTGTATAAGACCTCCCTGCAATTTCTCACGAACAAAATGACAATCTAATTCTATATGTTTAGTGCGTTCGTGAGAGACGGGATTCCTAGCAATGTGAATAGCTGCAAGGTTATCACATTTTAGAGGTATTGGTTTTATGTTGGAAATACCGATTTCATTTAAAAGTCTGCTTAACCAACTTAGTTCCCCGGTGACTTGGCGCATGGCTTTGTATTCTGTTTCCGCAGAGGATAAAGCAATTGATGTTTGCTTTTTGGATTTCCAACTTAGCGAAGAGTCGCCGAGGAGAATGTAATATCCAGAGACAGATTTGCGGGTGATTGGGCAAGAAGCCCAATCGGAGTCGCAATAGGCTTGAAGGTCAAAGCTTTGAGTTTTATTGAAAAGAGACCAAAGGTGGAAGTGCCTTTTATGTAAGAAAGGGTGTGGTAAGCAGCCTTAAGATGTTCGGTAGTGGGAGACTGAAGGAATTGACTAAGATATTGCACGGCAAAAGCTATGTCGGGACGAGTGTTTGTAAGAAAGTTCAGCTTACCCACTAGGCATCTATACATAGTTGGATTTGATAGCTTGGAGCCGGTATCTTTGAAAAGTTTTAGGTTAAGAGGGAGAGGAGAAACAAATGGTTTACATTCTTTCATTTCGAAATCATGCAAGATTTGGTTGATGTAACGTTGTTGAGACATGATGATTCCATTATCTGTTTCAAGAAACTCCATGCCAAGGAAAAAGTTTAATCTACCAAGATCTTTTATCTTGAACTCTTTATCGAGTTGGTTTTTCAAGTATTGAACTTCCTTTCTATCATTCCCGACAACAAGGATGTCGTCGACATAGATCCCTAGAAGTGTTATACTATTCTTCTTCTTTTTCACGAAGAGGGAGTAGTCATTTTTGGAGTGTTCAAAACCAAGGTGTGTTAGGAAATTGGCAAGCTTCTCATACCATTGCCGAGAAGCTTGTTTTAGACCATAGAGAGACTTGTGGAGTTTGCAAACTTTATTCTCTCCCTTAACATTTAACCCTGGGGGAATGGACATGTAAACATCTTCGTGAAGATCACCATGGAGAAAGGCATTATTCACGTCTAATTGATCTAAGATCCACCCCTTTTTTATTGCGGTTATGATCAAGGCCCGGACGGTGGTGAGTTTGATAACAGGGGAGAAAGTTTCGTCGAAATCTAGGCCTTGTTTTTGAGTGAAACCACGGACAACCAACCGGGCTTTATATCGCTCCAAGGTTCCGTCTGGTTTGAGTTTTGTTTTGTACACCCATTTACAACTAATGGGCTTTTTGCCTTTTGGTAAATCAACTATTGACCAAGTTTGGTTTTCTCTAAGGGCATCAAATTCTTGTGCCATGGCCCGAATCCAATTAGGGTCCTTGCTGGCAATTTGGTAGTTTGGGGGTTCACTTAGATCATTGATGTGATTGACTATTTGGTTTGTGTCCTGGTGGATGGAACAAGAGAGAATAGTGGAAAGAGGGAGGTGATCGGTAAGGGTATTGATGGCCGTCTTGGGTTGAGCTGTGGTTTCTTTGGTTTCAAGTCTTTCTGTTAAGATGGTAGAGAAAAGATCCTGTGAGCTTATGTTGGTGGAACAGATATAGTCGTTATATTTGGATGGAAAGGTACGAGCTCGTGTGGATCTTCTTAGGGGTAAGTTTTCTTGGGCTTGTTCAGGTTCTGTTTGGGTTTGGTTTTGATCAGTAGTAGTGGTTGGAGAGGGAGTAGAGGTGGAGGATGTAACATCTTCTCTTATCTCAGAAAACTGAGACGTACAAGGTTCATCCTCTATGTGTGGGGTAGATTGAGGAAATATTTCAGTGTCTTGGTGGGTTTTGTGGAGGTCATGAGTCCAACTTCCATCAGCTAGAGGGAAAATGTTCTCAAAGAAAGTGAGGTCACGCGTAATTTTGATTTTTCTTTCTTCGAGAGTTAGGACCTTGTATCCTTTAGTGTTTTTACAATCTCCAATGTAAATACAAGTGGAGGATCGAGGTTCAAGTTTTCCTCTGTTGGGTTGAATGTTCGTCATGTAACAAAGGCAGCCGAAGCTCCTTACTCTTGATAGTTGGGCTTGGATCCATATAGCCTTTCATATGGAGTTTCATTACCTATGGGTTTACTAGGAGTTCTGTTTAGTAGTATGTCGCATGTTGGATGCAGTGATCCCAAAATTTGCTTTCTAAACCAGACTGGAATAAAAGAGCTCTAGTTATTTCCATTAGGTGGCCCTGCTTTCGCTCCACAACTCCATTTTGTTGTGGAGTATGTGGGCAGGAGGTTTGATGGATTATTCCTTTTTGGGAATAAAATTCTGTAGCCTCAATAGACTTTCCTAGCTCTTTTGCATTGTCGCTCCTAATAATTTTTATGGATCTTTTCAGTTGTGTTTCGACCAGATTAACAAAGTTTTTAATGCTTTGGGTAGCTTCTGATTTCTGTTTCAAAAGGGTGATCCAAGTGGCTCTAGTGTAATCATCAACAATGGTTAGAAAGTATTTATGACCATTAGTGCCTTCGGTTCTCATTGGTCCGCATGTGTCTATGTGGATCAGTTCGAAAGGTTCTAAGGTTTTAATGGTAGAGGAAGGAAATCTGTGACGTTTACCTTTGGCCTTGTAACATATGGCACAGGGCAGAGTAGAGTTTCTGATATGGTTAGGAATATGCAGTTTTATAACCTTTCCTAGCTTCTGTAAAGGGACATCGCCCATTCTATTATGCCATAAAATGTAGTCATTGGAGTTGTTGACAACAGAAGCATTATCATTATTGAGATTCATACAACGAGCAGCAATCTTTGAATTCTCAGAAATGCTGGTAGTAGGAAAACTATCATTACAGACATTCATACATGGAGCAGAAACACAATCATATCTATTCTTCAGAATGAAATCACGCAAATGTTCATGTCAATTATATACAGACCACAAACTAATTTCCCAAATTCTCTATCATCTTCCTTTTCAGAACCCTGCAGGATACAAGAATACCGATTGAAGAGTATAGAAACATTCAGTTTTTCAACTAATCTGGCAACAGAAATTATATTAAACATGAAACTACTGACAAGCATTATTCCTTCTAGATATGTTGTGCCATCAAAAGATAGTTTCCCCATATTTGACAGATTTCCTATTCCCATCGGGTAAGGTTATTTCTTTGGTTTGAGCAAGAGGATTATAGTCAGAAAACAATTTTTCATTTCCACTAATGTGCTCGGTAGCACCAGAGTCCAGAATCCACATATCTTGAAGTTTATCTAATAGAGAATTCGCATTAGAGGTCAAACAAGGTAGATAATTTATCGGGGCTTGTGAGTTACCTGAGAAATCTCCAAATTCGTTTGGTTTGTTGTTGTTGCCTCCGCTTGGTTTTTGATGTTGCAAAAACGTTACCAACTGCTGCAATTGTTCCTTGCTGAAACCTGCGACTGGAGATTCTGAAGTAGTTTCACCCTCTTCTTTGTCATTCCTCGAGTGTTGACTCAAGACAGACCCAACATGCGCTTCTTTTGATTGTTTCGATTCACCGGAGGGAAATCCTACCAACCACCAACAATCGGCGCGAAGGTGTCCGACTTTCCCACAATTCTGGCATTTGGGCAGATCTTTCTTGTTAGGGTTTGCGCCTTTGTTTGGGGATTTCTTGAGTATTCCTTTGTAGTTGGAATAATTTGGAGGGTTATTCTTGTTTTTCCCAGAATTGTTTCCCGTGCGCAAAGCTAGGGCTACGCTGCGCTCGCTTTGATCTTCCTTCGAATCGGTCTTCTTGAACCATGACTGCGACTATGTCCTCCAGTGCCGGAAGCTCACTAGTAGCTAAGATCTGCCCACGGAGGTGAGAGTAGGTTTTGTCTAATCCCATCAAGAAGTGTATCGATTCTTCCTCCTCTCTTCTTTTCCTTTGCTTCTCTAGCGCCGTGCAAGATCCACAGCAATTGCAAGCTTCGAAAGGCTTGGCGAGGTCGTATTGTGACCAAAGCTCTCTCGATTTCATCAGGTATTCAGTGATGCTTTCTTCCCCTTGCTTTAAGCTGGCGATTTGCGCCTTGATACTATGAAACGTCGCCATGCTTTTCTTTTCGAACCTCTTGCACAACCAGTCCCAAATGTCTTTTGGGTCTTCGGTGTACATTACAGTCCGCGCGATGCTTGGTGAAAGGGAAGCGATGATCCAAGTAACCACGAGGCTTCTTGCCCTCTTCCAGGCCGCCGTTCGGAACGTATCTTGTGGGTCAGGCCGCTTCACGCTACCGTCGATGAAGCCGATCTTGTTTTTGACACCAAGCGCCTGTTGAACTGTCCACTTCCAACCGAGGAAACCTTCTCCGGTGAGTTTCGGCGCCAGAGCCTGTCCCATTTGTTCCGTCGCCGCGACGTATAAGGGATCATTTAGATCTATGGTGGTCGAACTCTTGTTTCCCAGCGTCCCATCTTTATCACCGCCTGAGGCGCTATTCTTCCCTTTCCCTGGATCGTCCATTGAACTCAAACGAGATGAGTGACGTGCTCTGATACCATATCAATTTACTGAGTATTGCAATGGAAACTTTCTTTATTGAATGAGAATTGGAGAGAGCAAGTGACGATACAGAGTGAAGAAGAAGTGGTAAGAGACGAGGAGAAAAGCAGACCAGATATAAATGGTCGCGATAGACAAGAAGAGGAGAGACCGGTCAAAATGACCGAGGATAAAATACATGTGATAAAGTCCTAAAATACAATCTAGAAAAATACAAGATTATATAATACCTAAGTACAGAACTATATACCCACATAATACCCAG
>CM041780.1:151604655-151665314 GCA_023374045.1 Limonium bicolor
GGTGGCCTTTCACAGCCAACATCATGATTTGGAGCATCTAGATCTTGTGGAGCATGCATCTTGTAAATGAACTTGTCAGCCAACTTATTCTTGTGGTCCCGGAACTGTTTCGACATCAATGACAGCACATCCTTTTTAAGTGGGATCCACGGAGAAACGAGCCTACATACATGATTAGTCAGTTAGCAAAAAGAACATAAATATTTATTATTTTTATAACATCATACTAATAACATAGAGATTTACCCAAAGACGCTCAAACATAGTATCCTTCAATGCTTGAGACACTTGCTTCCAGTTGTGGTTTATGTTACAGTATGTCTTCACCAAATGACTATTGTAAGCGGTGTAGTCATTCTTCCAATTACCAGGAGGTTGGTTGTACTCATTTAATTGGACCGGTTTTGTAGGAGGGCCCTTGTTATCCTTCAGCGCGCGTGGGACCTCTCTTCTTTGGCTTCTTGGCCTCTGGTGTGGTGGGGCAACTGACGGCTCTTCAGTTTGCTGTGAAGGGCTAGCCTCGGTCTCGAGTGCAGCTAGCTGATCGCTCTTCTTCTTTTTCCCGCCTCTTGTGACCCGCTTACTTGATCTCTCCTGCTATGGCTCAGCCTCTCCAGTCATGAGAAACTGTCCGACAGGGCCATCCATAGGGTGATCATCCACTGTAAAAATATAAAGCAATCTCATCAAATAAAGTCATATATAAATAAACATAAATAATATGAAACATATATAACAACAATAACACTTAAGATGACATTACAGTCTACATTCTACTAACAACATTACCTGACACGAAAACATAAATCATTTCATGTTTTCAGCCCAAACACTCTCATCATGGTCTAATCATGCGTAGAGCAAATCGTTTTCGGTAACATCAATCAAATCTGGTAATCAAGTAAGAAACAATGGTGTTTCCTCTACCGTCTTATTGTCATCCTCATTTTCATTTTCAATTACAACCAGCCTTCTTCCCAAAAGAACAACTGACCATCTGCAGTCCTTTGGATCCTCAACGTAGCACACTTGCTCGCAATCCTTTCCCAGAACAAATTGGTCATCCTTATAACCGACACGTGAAAGATCAACCAAGGTAAGCCCTCCATCATTTTGGTATCCACGTCGGTTGTCCACCCATTTGCATCGGAACAATAGAAAGGAATCAATGTGGTAGTCTAGTTCCCAAAAATGTTCTCGATGACACCATAATACCAACTAGAGTTCCTAACTGGTTGAGATCGGTTACCGTTGTGGTACTCAGTGGCGGCAGCTTCAATTTTTACCCCACTATTCTGGTTTATCGATTTGGCATCTTGGCGCGTAGTGTAGTACGTATATCCACTAATATCATACCCCTCAAATGATGTAATATTAGTTTTAGGTCTGATTGCAAACATCTAATCTCTTCACTTACAGCTTCAGATCCGATGATGCTAATGTACACACATGATCTTTGAACCATTGGATAAAAACTCAGTTTTGTTCCTTTGTTAGCCAAATGTGGTCTTTCGTAGGATTTTGATGTCTTAACTCAACCATATGGGTTTCAAAATAAGGTTCAACAACCTCAAGATGTTGTAAGCTTCAATTTTTTGTGCTTGATGAATAAGATGACGCGGAACTTGCATAATCTTTCTGCCAATGATACCTTTACCTTTGAACATGCCGTAGTGTCGTGGTTTTGGGATACCAATTGACTCCACCTCACTCAAATAATCGGTGACAAATTCTGTGACTTCCTCATTCACCGTTGCTTCAACAATGCTCTCTTCTGGTTGATACCTATTCTTCATTCTACTTTTCAGAATACCCATGTACCGTTCAAAAAGGTACATGTACCGTAAGTATACCGGACCACAGAATTGTGTCTCTCGAACAATGTGCACACTTAGATGCTCCATTATGTCAAAGAAAGATGGTGGAAAATACATCTCAAGTTGATATAATGTGACAACAATTTCACGTTGTAGATCATCTAGAGAGGTAACGCCAATTGCCTTGGAGCAAATAGCATTGAAGAAGAAACATAGCTGAGTTAAAGCATTTCTGGCATCAGATGGCAATATCCCTCGAATCGCAACTGGAAGAAGATGTAACATTAGTACATAATAATCGTGAGATTTCATGCCTACAAGTTTCAAATCCTTCATCGGTACAATGTTCTTCCAGTTTGAAGAGTACCCAAATGGTACTTTTACCGAATGCAGGCATTTACAGAAACTAATTTTTTCAGCCTTTGAGAGTGTGTAGCATGCAAGAAGTAGGTATATTCGTCTCCCATTCTCCTATGGGTGTAATTCCTTTCGTATACCTATGATTTTCATGTCTTTTTTATTTTCAATCCGTCTTTTGTTTTGCCAGGTATGTTGAGCAAAGTCCTACTCACTGCCTCACCTACGTTCTTCACAATGTGCATGATGTCTTAGCAGTGTCTCACAAGAAGATAACACCAATAAGGTAGATCCCAAAAGATAGAACACTTTTTCTAAATGTTCTTTGCCAGTTTTGATGTGTTTCTAAATACATTTGCAATGTCCTTAACCTTTTCGTACACTTCCTTAGAGCTCAGAGGTAGACGGGCCACACGAGTTTCGGCTTGACCATTGAACAGCTTTCTTTTCATTACTCGATAAGGGTGATCTTCGGGCAGAATAGGTCAATGACACATATAAACATTCTTTCCACAATGTTTTAAACAGTCCAAACAAGTGTCTTCCTTGCATACGGAACATGCAAATGTTCCTTCATAACAATTCATGTCATATTTCTCACTTATCATATGTTTTTCCTTAGATTTACGTTTTGATGTGAACTGATACATTTCATGTGTCTAATTCAGGAAAAAGTCTAGGAAATGTATAGAATTTCTCATGAGGATTCCAACGCAACAAACGGGGAGTAAAACGGAGCTAAAACGAAGAATCTAGGCCCCATCGAAGTTAACAGAGCACTCCTCACTATGTTTTATCAAGATCTTTAGAAGAAAAAATATTTATCAACTGATAAAAACATATCTGCTATATATTTACCCATCCAGAGCCATATTGAATACATCCCACGCCCAGAGGGGCTTACGCCTCTTTTCCATCAATTCCTTTCACACGTTTCCAACACTTCAAGTCATCATCGTCATCACATCATTCACCACCACCATTCACCATAACATCATCATCCACAATCATCATTTCCACCACGTTCACCTCCATCCATTCACTTCTCCATGCGCACACCATCACTCACCAAACCACACTATTGTCCACCACCACTTCCACATATTATTTTGTTATGTTTGTTATTTTTATGTTTATGTTTAAGTAGTTAGTTTAGCTCCCCGAGTTGGGATAGC
The DNA here is from genome assembly GCA_023374045.1 of Limonium bicolor. Lineage (NCBI taxonomy): Eukaryota > Viridiplantae > Streptophyta > Magnoliopsida > Caryophyllales > Plumbaginaceae > Limonium > Limonium bicolor. The sequence continues at coordinate 151,608,005 of CM041780.1, forward strand.
AAACCGGATCTTTATATTTATTTTGTAATCTCTTTACTAATTCATTAATGCAGTAGTTTAATTCTAGTTCCTAATGCGCTTTAATTCTCTGATCAATTATTAAAGTTATATTTGTAGTTTTCTAATCAACACGCGAGAGCTGAGATAGGTAAGAAGACATTGGAATTAAACCTGATTAACGACTAGAAGCGTGATCCCGCCTATAGGTTAATCGGTCTTAAATAGAAAATGTTCTTTATGCGATTAGTTGTGTCCGAATTAGAGCATTAGTCTACTGCTAGTTCTAGCAACTGGTTAGGATTCGTTAGACTTAGCCGTTGACGAATTAATTATAGTTTCTGAGTTTATTGCAGAATTAGGGAAGAGTTTATTAATATATTAGAAAGTGAAGGTTTGCATAACAATCTGGGGTGCTTCCTTAGATTTAGATTTTTAACCTTTTTTATTTGTTTAGTTTATTTTACTGTTTTATTATTTTATGTTAGTTTGTTGAGTCTTCCTTTTTATTAAATTAAGCAAACCTGAAAAAGTGACATTTCCTGTTTTCTTAGTTTAGTTCTCAGTTAGTAATAAATTGTCAATTAATTAAACAAGGTCCTTGAGATCGACAATCCCCACTTAATTCACTATTCCGCAAACGATAGGTACACTGCCTAGGTAGAAGTATAGTAACATATATTTCTACTAACAAGCTTCAAATCAACAATCAGAGGGGCAAGATACACATCAATATTATTACCTGACTGCTTGGGACCAGATATCATGAGCGATAACATGATGTACTTTCGTTTCATACACAACCACGAGGGAAAATTGTATATCACTAGTAGAACAGGGCATGTACTGTGTTGACTACTCAACGTGTTGTACGAGTTCATTCCATTAGTACATAATCCAAGCCTCAAATTCTATCTTCATGTCCAAAATGTTCTTTGTACCGTCTATTGATGTTTCTCCACTAAGGCCCATCTGCTGAATGTCTTAGTTTCTCATCACTTTTTCTGCCCTCTGCGTGCCACCGTAAGTTCTTTGCATCTTTTGGATTGGCATACAACCTTTTGAACCTAGGTATGATCGGTAAATACCACAAAAGTTTAGCCGGAGGACTTTTTTCTAAGGGGATGAGGAGTCACCATCCTTGAGCTTGTATTGAGACAATGAGCATTTTGGACAGTTGTCTAGGTGTTTGTAATCACCCCTATACAACACACAATTGTTGGGACATGCATGTATCTTCTTATAATCAATCCCCATTGGACACATCCATTTCTTCTCCTCATAAGTGGTGGTAGGGAGACCATTCCCATCTGGAAGCATATCATGAACCAACTCGAGAAATACCATGAAATTCTTATCACTCCATCCATATCTCCCCTTCAAGTTGAAAAATTCAGAACAACCGTCAATTTTGTGTACTTAATGCACGTAGGGTACAAGGCTGTCTTGTATGCATCCAACAATCTTTGATACTCTGGCCTGTCGATGAAATTGTCCTCGACATTATCAAGCATATCATCCATTCGCTCGTCGTGGTAAGTCATCTCACTTTCAACATTGACTCATGAATTACTCAGGATTCGATCTGACTCGTTGGTAGTATCGAAGGTTTTCTCGATTCTTGAGTGACACCGATCATAACTGGGATGATTGTCAAGTAGTATAGCCTAACTCTAAGGTTCCAAACACAAAATAAACTAGCATTTTAATTTAAACAAATCGTTGCACTTTTAAAACAGAAACCGATGTTAAATATTGAGACAAAATACATCATTACAAAAACATTTCTAGAAAAAATTCGGCATGACCTTTTCATAATTGTACACATCCCGTACTTATTATTAAGCACTCACCAAAGTCATTGCAACCACAAACATTCCAACAATGGTAGAAATCAAACTAAATACAAATTGAATGATCAAACCACCATTTAAAAAAAATTCAATTCAATTTAGTGTAACTAGCAAACCAGATCATCAAACCAACATTTTTAAACCACGCTCTCACGAGATAATTGGCAACAATAATCAAAATATTTTCAATTCTGCACTGAATAAGTTCAAACCGGTTAACAGATTAAAACACAATATGGAGTTAAAATACTTCCTTGTTTCTTTGGGATTTATAGAGAGGGGAGAATGTGTATGAGAGGTAGGCTGGTGTGCGAGATATGCGGCAGTACAACTTCTGATATATCTATACAAATGTGTAAAAACAAAAAATTAGAAAGAAAACGCAACAACATGTATGTTCATTGTTCATAGTTAGGCTTGCAAAATCATAGCATTATAACAATAAATTTTCAAATTTTACAATGAAATAAGAACTTAAAAAATTTCAAATCTTTAAATCAGAGCATTATAACAACAATCTTCACTGAGTCATAATTTTATGCTACTATCAAACCCAAGTCGATCTTAGAATCCTCAACCCATTATAAGACTCACAAGTCCAAACACAACAAGTCTCCCTCTAATTCCACCAATAATTACCAAGTTATAAGAATCCTAATCACAAATCATTCCTCTAACCAATTAATTATTTCTTTGATCAATCTATATGTCATAATCATCCTTTAATGCCAAATAGTCACATTGCTTGTACACTTTGTACAATTACCTAGTATGGCATTATTAACCATTTTATAACAAGCTATGAGACATCATTACCAATCAACAATATTACACCTATTCAAATTACCTCCATAACCCAAGACACTAAGGGTCTACAAACATAGCTCAGGCTTAACCAAAAACATCATCTCAATCAATTCAAATATCCACCATAAAAGGTCTCAGCAAGACCCATCATAAGCAATGATCTTAGTGTATAAACACATCCCGAAATGCAAAAGCGACAACCACATCCAATTGTTTGAGTACCCAATTCGACCGATGAACCACACACAAATTCATATTTTCACAGCAACCAAAACATAAATCCATATTCTTCGACAACCTCATCTAAACCAAAATCTTTATAACAACATGAAATCAGTATGATGCTGTTTCCCAATCGTTATCACTAAAATTATAGTGAATGAAGAGAATGAATAATAAGTTAAAGTATGTTACCTAACACAAAACGGTCTCTTTTCAGCCTCGTTTCCAATCTAGCTTATAAGAGATGAAAACATTCCTAAATTCTCACTGCAAAGGCATAAACAATATATTTTTCATTCAGACATTACATCAAACACCTTGTGTGCACAATAAATTACACTAATTTTACACCATTATTATACACACATTGTCCACACACAATTACATTATACACACACAATCACATTCCAACCTAAATCAGAGCATTATAACAACAAATTTTCAAATTTACAATGAACTACAAACTTACGAAATTAGGGCGTTTTCTACCGCTTCAGCGGGTCACTGGCGGTTCTGGGCGAAGAGGGTGCAGCGGGAGAGAACGGCGGGGGTGACGCGCAGAGAGAACGACAGCGGGTGACGGGCGGAGACGGGCGGCGGTGGTGGTCGGAGCTAGCTGGAGGTTTTTTCCACTTGAAAATCGCCGGAATAGAGAGCATGTTGGGTGTTCGAACAGAGAGATGTCGAAAGCGTGAGAGAAGAAGGAAGCTGAAGTTAGTATATTCGACTACCTATTTCGGCGGTTGTTAGAAGGAACCGCCACAATCGATATTAATTTTTTTAAAATTTCGGCCGAGAAAACGGTCTATTTTGGCGGTTGTCATAAAGAACCGCCGAAATAGACTATGAAATGTATCTATTTGGCGGTTCCTTATGACAACCGCCGAAATAGACTATTTATTTTTAAACCGTATTCATTTTGACAATCTATCTCGACGGTTGTTAATACAACCACCGAGATAGGGGCGCCGAAATAACCCCTATTTGTACTAGTGCCCCTCTATAATAATAAGTAGACGATTGAGGTCACTAGTTATAATTCAAAGAGATGGATGTTGATCTTGAGCTGATAATCATGCGGGTTAGGCGGGTTTGGATTGGGTCATATCAAGTTGTGTAGAACATATCATAATTAGTTAAGACCCACCCACCCAGTCTTGCATCTAATCAACTTTTTACCTTGTTATATAAAGGAACATCCGATTTCTTTTACTCTTCTTGAGTTGAGTGAGAGTGAAGGAAAGTGCGAACTTCCACACCAATCACAAAATAGTCTAAAACCGGGCCTTATCATTGTGAATGGCTTTCTAGCTAACCCGCCAGTCACCCAGCCAAGAAAAGTAAAGCATGAAAGAACGGTAAGAACAAACCTAATAAGCGATGCAAAAGGAGTAATATCAATCATAAAAGATTACTTTTATATATATATATAAAGTGTCCATATGGGATAATATATTGAGAAGAGTAGTCTTTGTCTCTTGTCTCTTAATTAAGTCCCTTTTGCATTATTTCAAAATGATTGCAAAAATAAAAACTCAAAGGATAACCGTAGCTTCCTCAGTTACTGTCTAAACAACCTGGCAATATTTTTCTCTCTCCTCCTCTACTTAAGTTTAATCCACACGATCGATCTCAACTTCCTCTCATATCGTTCTGCTTTTCTGTTAGGAGCTTTGTCAGCCTATATATGTTTTTGTTTGCTACATCAAAGTTCAAACAAAGGTGATGAGCTGACAGTCCCTTCTTTTTTTGTTTTCTTCTACTACTAAGTAGTACAAATCATTTGTAGCGGCAGATTCAACCAAAAGGGAAAAGGGACAAGACAACTATTAAAATCAAATTCAAGCAAAAACTGATGAATAATTCTTACTATTATTGAAAGTGCAGAAACTGATCATTGAAAGAATCGGAGAGCATACCACGTGCAAGCCACATGTGAAGTGAATCTAGTTGTCAGACTTGATGAAAAGGTAAAAACATGACTTCATTGATTGTTTGTTCACTACACATAATTCAGTTACACTATAGTTCTGCATGTACGAGAGAGCCTGACTTTACCCACATTATTTTTGAGGAAAGTAGAACATCCCTCTTAATTAGAAGATAGAATTACCCATTATAACATATGCATTGTGTAAAAACTGTCATCTCCTGAAATAAATGTAGGACAATACATTCGTTTATTTATCGATCGCTCTCACAAAATGTAATCTAATCAATTATGAACCATACACATAATGGATACATCTTCATCAAAGTAAATGAGATCTCCATAGCGAATCATTCATTGGTACATTGAGTCCTCAGCTGTTTAACTCATCATTTAAACTTATCATCTCCCAAATCAGAGTAGTTATCAGTAATGTATCAAATTTCATAATAAGATAAGTTAAACTACAGTACATCAAACAATATCTCCTTACACCAAAATTGATAAACATTAATCATCCATGTTTTTTCGAAACAAACAATCATCCATGTTTGTCACAACGTTTTTTAACTACTTTTTTATATAAGTCCTCAGTCCTCACTTTAAGTTACTCTACAACTTTTCGTTAGTGCATTTGATTGTTTCTTCTCGGTAGCTTTCATGATTTTGTTGTTTCTTTAAGACTTGTGTCATTTTTTTTATATATATATATAAATCAGTGTTTAATGGCTAGACTCAACCTCACAAACGCCCGATAATTCTTTATATAAAATAAATCAAATCTTGACAATTAAGTACTTGCAACCTGTCTCTATCCTCTTTTCCCCCTGTTTAGGAGTCAAACGAGAACATGTTCTACCCCAAATATAATAATTCATGCGTACATATTAAAAGTTTTTGTTATTACTGTATTATAAAACACACTTATATAGACTACTGTGTAAGTAGTATACATAACTCAGTAAGAAAAAATCGATTGCGGCCAACTACCCCCACGTCAACATGAACAACTACTCAACTAGTGATTGCTTTCACTTCACAACTCCCCATCTTTTTCCCCCTTTCTCCGGTAATGGAAAAACAAACAATCAGCTAAATCATTAAATTACGATTTCAACATTTATGAAGGCAACGCAAGAGAGAAAGCGAACGTATCAATTCAAGGCAGAGAGAGATGCATATGGGAGGAGAAAAAATAAGTAATTAAAGAGCAGTTCTGTTGCCTATTACTCATATAATGTAAATCGTAGAAATAAAACATTACATTTTAGTCTACATTCATCTCCGACATGACTTGAGCTGGGTATTTTTTACTTCCGTCCGAGCTATAACAACTCCGATCGGCCAAAATAAGTAAGTACTCAGGGTACTTGATGATGTTTACTACAAAGATTACATCTCCGATTTTTTGCCCCTTAAAAGAAAGACAAAGGATTGCATGAAAAGAAGCTAATCATAGTTTTTTTTTTTTAACCATCCTCGGTTAGCTTATCTCTGATTAATGTTTCTTGGTATGCATAAAAATGTATGTAGCTAGTAGTAAATATGTATGGAAAACCCCGCAAATCTGATCATCTAAAAATTCTACAGCTTTTTTATATATAATGATTCAAAACACTAGAGCTTAATTAATTGTGAAGAAACTCATTCAGACCTTTTAGGCCACGTCCCAATTATTTATACCCAGATTCGTAAAGGGTAATGTCTCTAATAAACGTTGCCAACCCTACCAGCAAGCACCAAATGGTGTCATATACACTCTGTTTTATGGGCTCAATAATAAACTAGAAACCAGAGCGCTTATTAACCGGAGTATTAATTTCAATTACTCACTCCCCCTCCTATTAAGTATTATAACAATTATTAAAATTATGTTATAAATTATTTTATTTTATATATTTAATATTGAAGTGAAAAAACAAAAAAAAACACAAAAAATCAAAATAAGACGGAGATAGTACATTATTATTATTATTGATATTACACTTTCCTATTCAAATTATAAATCAAAATAAATCGTTTAGATATAAATAGGATCTCTCTCTCTATATAATATATATATGAATAGGATCTATACGGGGATGTATAACTAACAAGATACAAGTGTATATATATAGGTTGCCTAATTAATACGAATTAATGGACACTGCTAGGCTTCCACCATAATACGAATTAATGTGAATTCTGTTGACTTATATCTCTCTCTCTCTCTCTCTCTCCCCCACCTTATCTCCCTCACCCTCTCTCTCTCTCACCCTCTGCAGTCTACTGCTCCCCTTGGCCTTGCTTCTACTGACTACTTCTGCTGCTACCACCAGTAGAAGAAGAAAAAGAAGATCTGACTAAAACACTCAATTTTCCACATCTCATCTACCATCCAACCCCAAAAAAGTCGGAGAGAGAATCTGTGGCTCTGTGCTGCTAATCGTTCGTAGTCATACTCAACCAATCGCCCCCATTTGGCGTTTATTATAGACAGGATGAGCAAGTGCAGCAGGTACAGCAGCAATTACACCAAACACCACCACAATCACATACATCAACAACAACAGAAGTTAAATTTGTTCTTACCTATTATGCTCTGTTCTCGATCCTCCATTAACGATATCAAGCTCTCACACAACCACAACCTCCACTCTTCATCTTCTTTCACTTCCTCCCCGACTAGAATCGGCTGCACTAGCCACGCAAGAAAACGTAGCAAGAACAAAGTTGTCTTGGCATTCTCACAGCCACTTCCTCCAACTCCAATCACAAACTCATCATCAATCCCTCCTCCGATGGAATTAAATCTGGAAGCAGTAGTAGTAATAGTAGTAGTAAATGTAATCATAATAACGTCACAGACAGTACGATCAATATCGCAAGATCAAGCAGTGTTTCTTCAGCAAATCGTTAACTACCAGCCCGACCACCGCGGCAGAGATCATACCAGTGGTGGCAGGAGGCAGTGGGAATAGTCGAAGTCGTGGACGCCAGGTCGTAAAAAGGAGAGATAGCAACAACACTACAAGTACCTGCAACTTTACATCGAAGTGCGTCGGTAGCGGTAGAGGCACCGATGGTTGCGGCACGATCGGTGTGGTTCGAGATTTGGGAAAACCGATCGATATAGCTAGTTTAGATCCGCCGTTACCGGTGGTGAGGAGGAGGACGATTCCGCAATCGGTTAGGGAAAATGGAGATAGTAGTGGGAAGTATAAGGAGAGCAGTCTATGGAAGAGGAGATCGAGTGGTCCAGGACTTCGATGCTTGCAGGTACAGTCATCGATCCATGGTGGCGCGGGAGTTGTCGGTAATGATTCTTCGGAGGCAAATACGGTTTGAAATTCAGTGAGAATGGAGTGGATTCGGATGATATAATTTATTAATTTTTGGAAGAAAAAAAACAATGTTTAGGATCTTCAGATAGTAATCAATGGGGATTATTTGCTTCATTAACGAATTTTAGAGTCTTGTACAACAATTTTCTTTTTTCTTTATGCTCTGCTGAGTTCGTTCATGTCACTTAGTTACTACTAGCATGGCCTGGCCAGTGATATTTTAAACTAGTTGGAAATTTGAAACTGAGGAGAATGATAGTTGCGTTAGATCCAATCTATGTAACGTACGTTCGACATCTATCTTCGTCCTACTTATGTTTCTGTAACTGCGTGTAGAATCATGAACTGATTCAACAATCCATTCAATGCCCATACAAAGGCACCAGCATTAAAGAGAAACTTAGAGCATTATTCAAAGGCTTAATTAATCCACATCCATTCATAAGGTTTTAATTGCTTATTTATTGTGGAATAATTGAAAAAACAATTATCATAGGATTTGGAATAAGCAGCTAACTCGCTATAACCAAAAAACTTTGAATTCAATGGTGAATAGACTTTGATGGACAGGCATCCTTATGAAAACTGGCCCTACTCCAACTAACATTACCGTTCAATGATTAGATAAGACATCAAAATTTGCTATCTCATCTTTCCACCGAAGAGAATTCGAACAGTCTATTTAACAACCATACCCACTTACGAAAAGTAGCAAGTACTACTACTATCCACCAAAGAGAGCAACACCATTCGACACGATTCAGACATGAAACAGGTTCCAGTTTCGCTCAAACATAGAATGATGATGCAACTATTCTTATCACAGCTCAATCAAACAAAAACCGCACCTTTACCGTTCCTCTTCAAGGGAAGCAGCAATCCAGAAGTTTACATGTTTTTTATCAGTAATTCTGAAGTCACAATATATCCACATCAAAGAAAGCCATTGCGCATAAAGGAACTGGTAACGGACAAGTATATCCTCATACGCAGGGACTGCGTGTACCAGTCGGCCATACAGTACAATACATCATCAATACAAATTACGATAGAAACCCATTACTGACAAGGGTAATTTGTTTCACCTCTATGAGCTACCGGTTATTGACATATACACAAATTCATGTTGTCCGTTCCACGCTAATTACTCCTAAATCCTAACATCTAGCATTAACCACAAAGGTGATAGGGTAATGAGAACTCATCCATCCTCCTCAGGCTTGTTCCTTGTAAGGAGTCCAAATCAGTTTGCTTACATCCACCTCAAGACCAGCGCGGCCAGCTGCTTTCAAATGTCGATCCAAAACCTTTGGATCCGCACATATAACATGCTGCCCTTTCCTGTATTGTATCAGCTCCAGGCTTTGAAGAGTTGCCAGTATGTCATCTGCTTTTATTGCTGTCATATCGCTTAGCTCCTGAGATGAGAAAAAAACACGGATCCAGCTTTTAATAAGCCAGCAAAACATGAAAAACTAGAATATGACTGAAGAACAAGAAAATAATGGATTTGACAAGTGTGAAAAGAAGGATGCACACCTTAATGGAGATATTTCCTTTGTGCTTCTTCAAAATATCCAGAAGGACACGAGTCCAGTAGCCACGGTAACTCAATAGCCCAAGATCAGAGAGTGGCCTTTCAGGGGTACCAACTTTGCCTTCTTTCTTGAGAGTTCATATGCTACACACCATGTCAGCAAAGAGAGGTATTCAATTAAACAACCAAGAACATACAAATCCAAAAAGAAGATGACACGAAAGCTAATTTTCTTTTTTTTTTTTTATAGTTACGATAGTAGGTTTCAAACCCAGGACCTTTGGTTCCTGTATACCACTCCTCTACCAACCAAGCCACATGGGCTTGGCACGAAAAGCTAATTCTTGTTGAAGTCAGAGCAGCAAAAGAAAAAAATAACTTACAAAATGCAATTAGAAACTTTCCATATCCTTTCCTTTGGTAAGGTGGAAGAGTTAGAATACATGCCAAGTTGTACGATTCTTCCGAGTGTTTTTCCTGCATCACAGCAAGGACAAATTGAAGACAAACCCAGAGAAACATACATATCCAATCTCATGCAACACAGCAAAAGTCACGAGCCAGAATATCCAAATAGTACCAGTAACACAAAATACGTAATAGGTATCGACACCACCAAACAAGACATTCATAATTCTCAAAAATTGGATTAATACCTCGCGTTAGCTATAGATCACAAATTGGATTTAAGATGGACAATTACCTTGGAAAAATACCCAACCATGTGACATCCTCGATCGTCACACTCACATAAAACATAGAAAAGGAACAGATCCACATCGTAATATAGGGTCTTGTGATCCAAGAATAACTTTGCCAGATAACAAAGATTCTGCCCATACACTTTGTTTTTTACCGTCAACCTGTTTTAAGGTCAGAGAGTGAGCTTCGCGAATTCTTTACACACCAGCTGAAGAAAATGAGCAAACTCACAACTCAAAGTGAAATGTGGTGTCCACCAGTACAAAATTATACCTCGAACATTGACAAGGTACCACTTCTGTAGATTTCATCACCAGGAGGATGTTTCAGATCACATTTTTTCTACAGCAAAAGAGAAAGTTTTGTAATGAGACTAAACCATTTAGAACAAACTTAACATTCTAATATGTATATAAACAGCAGCAGTAGATGCGCTGACTAAATCATTATGATGAGAGAGGATGCCTATATATGCTACTTATGTGGACTGGTATGGTATGAACCCCCTACATCCTACCACCAGCAGGGTTACTCGGCACATGCTAAGTGGAGACTGGTACAGAATGAGCAAGGCAAACCATTAACCATAAAAATAAAAACCTTAACAAAACAAATTCTGTACATAACAACTTACCATATGCCTCTGCAGTTGCTCTTTGCGTTTCATGAAGTTGAGGCAGAACTCACAAAAGAACAGCTTAAGGCAGTCATTATACTCTGGTGGAAACGGGAGAAGTACCATGTCTCAATCTCATATTTCCCAAGTTCAATAGTTGCTATATTTTTAACTTTTGTGAACTCCTCATGCTCACGTAGACTTGCGGCATCAAGCTCCTCATGGCCCTAAAAGAGATATGAAAGATTTAACGATAAGAATTCAGATAATCACAGAATGACATAAAACATACGCACTAATTATTATCCCCAGCAAACATACCTCCACATGAATCTCGTCAATTTTGCGTTTTTGATGGGTCATCTTCAAACTTGTTACCTAAGAATTGTTGTAACAGCACTTATCAAACTGATATAAAGACATGACCAAAATTCAGACATCCCTTTAGAAATAAACAAATGGGATTTGGGAGAATTATGGGAGGCAGTTCCAGAGAATAAGAGACTTATATCTCCATCTTTACCTTATCCTCCACCTTCTCATCAACAGCAGTCTCAACAGAGTCGAGATCAAGCTGATCAAGCCTAACCCATTCATCAAGTCTCCTGTTATCTGCAGAATAAAGAGCCCCAGCAAGATATATAAGATGATATGGCAGTAAATAACAACTTCAAGAAGGCCAGAGAAAACAGATGGATATTCTAGCATGAAGTTACAAGACAACAGAAAGAACCTACAGATTTCCATCATGTATTATCTGGGCCTTGTTGTCTAAATAATTAAACCCAACTTGCATCAAGAGAAAGCTTATTCTTTCCTCGGATATCCAACCAAAGTTTTGATAGACAGGTTCTCTGACTAAAAGCAAAGATGTGGCTAAGAGCTGAATTGAGCAGAGCATCTAAAAGAACTCTTACATAATTGAGAGACAAATTACTCCAGAAACTTCTGATTAGGCGGTAAAATGAGAAATTAATAAGATCTTCTACTTATGCGAAACTAACATTTTACCAGCCACCAGTTTAAACCTCAACTCAAAGCATCCACAGGAAGCTACAATCATGGAGAACAAGTTCACAAGCTCCACATAAATATACAGCAAGATAAGAAATACCAACCATCCATCCTTCATCTATATTAAGGGGAATATAGAGAAGATGGAAACTCAAGATAGATCTTAATATAGTTACGTCCAAAACCATCAATGCAGGCTTTCTATCAGCTTCAGCATACCACCAGAAGTAGTACGCTGACCAAACTAGCCCATATTACAGAGAACATCCGGTTCATACTTCTTGGTACACTATGCCAAAATTTCTCTCCACACGTAGCTACAGTCTTAAAAACACTCTACAATCACCCTCTCTGTAGAATGGAGAAAAATGCGTCGTATGGACAAACAAACATTCTCCCGCCTGAACATTCACCTCTTCAGTCTTTACTCTTTAGGGAGAGCCACTTTTAATAAGTTCTTTAGCTAAAATCAATTTCAATTACGCAACGTGTGATCATAGTCTAGCATTCTTTCCATGAAATAGCTGCGTCCGTCGACCATATCCCGGTACCACATCCACTGGTAGTGGAAACTGGAAAGAGCTTTTGAAGAAATCCAAAATTAATGACCGAAACGCAAGAAACCAGAGTCAAATGGTCAACTTCACCCAAATAAAAACCCTAGGCTAGCAAATTAGACTAAAACGCAAACCGCCGCGATATAGATAGATCCATACATTCTGTGTAGTGGACGTAATACTCGTACTCATTGATGTCCGTACACTTCCGCCGCTCGATAACCTTGGCCGCATGATACTTCGAATCCCTCCAACGGCACAACACACGAGTCCCGACCTCCAACGGAAGGATGCCGAATTTTCTCTTCCTTGATCCCTCGTTCTCCAACGGCTTCCCCAGAAGTTCACCCGACGAGTTCCCATTCGCAACTGGCGACGTATCCCGCTGGCCGTTGCCGGGATCTTCCTCCTTGACCCCGTTCAGGGTCAAAGCAGAGCCGCTCGGTGCATCAGTCGGTGTATCTATCGAACCCATTCCTCGCTCGCGCGAATCGTCTCGGTCTCTTCCCTCCTATGAAAAGGGATTTAAAACCAACTTACGGTTTTGGACCGGGAAAAGATGTATATAATCAGGTTTAGGAGCGGGTAGACCGGTGGTCATTATATAATCAGTTGGGTCTGGCAAGAAAATTAAATTTGCAAATACGGATTGCTATTTATGCTCCATGTCGATTGTACACTGGTATTCAATTTATCTTTCTTGCTCTGGGTCCCACACTCCTCTCACAGAAAATAGTTTTATCCTAATACAGTATTTCTTGTGTTTAAATAGAGCTACATTAAGCTGATTGGCCTTACAATATCATTTACTAGTCATTGCAGTATAAATATTTATTAAATCACATAAATATTTGATATATGTCATCATTCATGGTTGTAACTTTTTTGTTCAAAATGGGTATTCAGTAGCATAACAGTTAAAAATTATGATAGTCAGACAGAAAACACGCTAAACACTATTTGATATTGTATACTTTTTTAAAAGAAAAAGAAGGTAAGAAAATTTCATAGGCAAGGTAACAAAAGTTATAACCTATCAGTTTGAGGATGTAACTGCTGAGAGTCTACTATTTAAAAAGAAAAATCAGAATTAAACCTACTAAAAAATCTAACAATCTGATACTCCTTTCGTTAATTTTTAAACGTCTTCTGGCTTTATGCACAAGAAGTAAGAAATAAGATAAAAAAAAAACTATTGTTTTTTGGAAGTCGATGTTATTAATAGGGGTAATGGTGGAAAAAAAGACTTAAAGTTTGTCTTGAAAATCTAAAATGACAACTAAATCTTAACAAACCAAAAGAACTAGAATGACATATAAAAATTAACTGAGGGAGTATTTCATATCAGCCTTAATGATCGAAATACATGAATAAGCGAGAATGAACTGATTCCTAAACACCGAGTTGTTCCTAGCAAACCAGATTTATATATACTGCAAGCTAGAGCCGCAACTCTAACCTTATATGTGGTGCTTCTCGTGTTCTTCATATTAACAGAAAAGCTCCTATGTACATTTATCAAAATCTCGGGGAGCCTGAATATCCCACCAACCCATAATATCTTCAACCACTTCAGATGAGAATGAACAAGAGAAAAAAAAGAGATCCCTAGATTCCACACCATTACATCCAGCAATTGGTATCACAACTAATACCCGTAGTTATTAATCTGTCTTTAGTAGCTAATTTGTTTCTGACAACTAGCCACTAGGTGAAAAAGCTTATGGGAATATTGAGTTGATTCTATATCAATGTAGACCAATATACCTTCTGAGCGAAGGTATGGAACTTGGCACAAATACACAAAGACGATAATCCCTCTCTAAAAGGTTCAAACACTCATTTTTTGAAACCAATTGTAATCATGTAATCTCGAGTCTTTAGAATCTAGTTCTAACACCAAGAGTCTGTAAACTTGTACTTTACCTTCCAAATAGAACAATCTTCAAGAATATAAGCATGAACCGAGTTAACCAAGCAGCATCATACTTGTCATGAATTTAGAGAATATGCTTAGCAATAGCAGCTTTGTTCCAACTTAACAACTCTTTGAAACCAAGGCCCCCATTTTGTTTAAGTTGACAGATATCAGACCAATTAATCTCTTGATGGCACTATTGCCACACAAAGAAAGTTATGCACAAGCTCTCAATTTGGTGGATTGGACGCTTAGGAAGTAGAAACATACTCCATCGAAAATTTGTCATACCAAATTAACTGACTGGATAAAGTGGATTCTACCTGCATAGTATATCCACTTAGCTCCCCACGAATTGATCCTCTTAGTGATGTTAGTCTTCAATGGAAAGCTCAGAAGAAGAAAGGGGAGCACCAAGGTATACTTCAAAGTAGCCCAATTCATTAATGATCTGATCCTTAGTGTACTCCCTCATACCACCAAAAAACATAGAACATTTGTCAGGGTTAATGTTCAAACCAGAGCACAAGGAGAATTCATCAAGCTTTCATTTCAACAGCTGAACAGAATCCAAATCACCATGACAAGTGGTAGACATTTACCAACTCTCGGCTCAATAATTATAGACAGAGCTACTCAAAACATGTCTTGTCCACCCGTTTGACTTGGCTTAACCTAATTATTTTCGAGCTTGGACAAGAAAATATGCTTGAAATTTAAATTGGTCGAGCTGTTGTTAGAGCCTATAGCTCGTGGACACCCGTCTTGGTTTGCATATACTAAGTTTTTATATTTTTAATGCTACTTATAAAGAAAATTATATAATATTATATGATATATATGTAAAAGATAAATTGTCTTTAGAAATATATATTATAAGATTAAAAAAATGAATTTCTAAACGAATTATTTATTTTTTGGTCGGGCGATTCACCCATAGATAAGTGAATTTTTTTACCCAAGCCACATACACAAGATTCGAGCCTGATGAGTAATTTTTTGGGGTGGGTCGGGCTGAGTCTGGCCAAGCTTGACCCATGATCTGCTCTGGCTATATAAGGGCTTGTCTTCGTAGTACGTATAAATTTCTACTAACTGTTCGTCGCCTGCCCTAGCTTTAATGTATAAAGGGCCTCATTTCTTTCATTTCTGACACACTTCTGATCCTTATTAATATAAAGCATACAACACCCTATAATGTCTCACTGCGGAATTCACATTCAGCTTGGAAGTCATCTAGAACAGGTGTAAAGAAACTATGGTTGGGGCGAGGGATCCACACTTCAAATTGAGATTTGGGTATCAAAGTATTACCCATTTAGCTTCACAAAAAAGCATCCATTATATGAAGATGGATGCTACTCACGGAAACACAAACTAATGTCAAGAGACTGCTCAAGTCCATCCAAAGGCTACCTGAATCTCTACTCCTAGATTTAAGCGATCCCTAAAGGCTACTAAATCCCATTCACATTTGTAGGGTCATACCTCGTCTATTGCCTTGCTAGCCATTGTTCAACACCAAACATGTAAGACCATCATGAGATCATTGATTTGTTTTCAAACTAGATAAATTATAAACCCTAATGGATGATAAAAAAGCTTTAAACAAATTTTTAAGGGCGAGTATAATTTTCTATGCTAGTGAAATATTTGTTTACTTCTCTTTGACCAAAACTATAAAAATATATATAATGTACCTCATTGTTCGTTATGAACTTGCAGGTATCAATCATGTAGGAGGACCATATATGGATCCAAAGACTTTCCCTTTAGCTTATGATTGTGTTTTAGTTTCATTTTTGTCATACAAATGTTAGTAGTAAGTTTGATGAAACCTTATAATACAGATTTAATAAATTAACATGTAGAAGAATGAATGTCATTGTTATGGTTGAGTTATAAACTTAATTTTAATAGTTGGTTAACCTATGTTACTTATCATATGGATACTGATAAAAATTGAAACTTAAGTTAAATTGATGTATTTTTTTCCTTGCGATAAATCTTGAAATGTTAGATAGATAAAATGAGTAACTAAACTTATATAAACTATTATTTTGCAGGTAGATGCGGAGGTGATCTTGGGGCAAGACCCGTCTGTGCCGAGTAAAGAGGATGAGGTGTGTCGGCACTTTCATAGCTCTGGGGTTTTCTCGGTCCGGTTAGTGTACTATTTGGCTCTATCTCTTCAGGATGCTTTGAATCCTTCCTCTTCAGTACGAGGTATAGGTTTGAGTTTTCTAAAAGTTCTAAGGGGTCTACAACTACCGCCTCGGGTTGTGGTTTTTGGCAGGATGCTTTGGCGTAGGGCACTTCTCTAGGCGAGAAGCTGGCTCGTTAGAGGTTAGGTAATGGTTGTTATGCTCTTTGCGGTGTCTTGGAGAATTGATGAACACCCCAATTATTAAGCACATGATTAGCCTCTTGAACCATCAAAATTTGCAGCGAAAATACATAATTCTTTTAGGTGTTACCACCACATTCCTATTACAGGAATGTTAAGGCTCAGCCACGTCTCAAAACCAACTTTAACCTTTTTTAGAAAATTTAAGCATGGCTTACCAAGACATGTCTCTTAAAATCTGATAAGTGGTGAAATAATGATGTTTTAATGTCTTTATACACCTTCATTTTACTTGGTGCATAACTAATTTCACCACTTAATAGAGTGTTTTTATGATTAATAGTGAACTTATAGAGTTTGATCTCTTAATAGTTAAAAGCTCATTTTGAGCATACTTTTGGGCTCCTTTAGAGCTAGTGGAATGCATCAACAAATTCTTCATCCCTCAAGCTTTCCAACGCCGAAAACGGAGAGCAATTCTGAGCCATAACGAAGATTCTATGCCCCACGCAATTCAGAGCAAATCACTTCTGCACCGGACCGACCCAAGGGTGGGTCGGTCGGAAGTTCTCTGGACCGAAAATTGCTTCTGCACCGGACCGACCCAGGGGTGGGTCGGTCGGAACTTAAAAAGGCACGTGCCTCCCTCTCCAGAGACCAACCGACCCAAGGTGGGTCGGTCGGACGTAAAATCTGTAGATAAACTGCTAAAAATTAAGGCTTTGAAAGTCATTCATTTTTCCACACACAAAAATACTCAAACTAGGAGAGAGAGAGAGGCGATTTTGGGGGAGAAAAGAATAAGAAGAAGAAAAGAGAAGGAAGAAGATGAAGAAAGCTCACCTTCAACAATTACTTCTTCTATCTCTCTCTCCCTTTTATCTCCATGTTTGAATAGTTTCATTTTGCACTTTGGGATGGGGATTTGAACTTAAATCTCTCAACTATCTTGTAAACCTACATTTCATTTATTGTGGTTGGTTTCTCTCTCTTGCTTATTTAATGTCATGACTTGATCATTTATGGCATTTATGGAAGTCTCCAACAACACATGATTTTGAGTTGGTGATTGTGACCAAAGAGAGAGAGAGAAACCCTAGATTTGACTTTCTTGATTAGTTGGTGAAATTTGGGGCTATTAATATGGACTTGCAATTAATGCTATCTAGTGATTTAAACTCTACTTGATTAGAGGGTTGGAAGTAGCTAGATAAGATTTGACTCTTCCATGATTTGGAAGGTCATTATACTAGTCCAAATAGACAACTTGAGTGAAATGGGTTTGCAAGCAAAGTTGGAGTGAATTTAGGTGACAATAACCATCCTAGGGTGCATTCCATCCAAATCCATTAACAACCGATTTTAGTTTCCGTATTTAGTTTACAATTTGTCTTGAATCGAACTAGTAAGCTTGCCACCGGCTAAACCCCCTTTTAATTATCATTTCAATTGCTAATTACCGAGACTAGGAAAGTAGGATCAATTTTCTTGTGGATACGACACTTGTTGTACTACATCGATTAGGTGCACTTGCCTCTTCTTTGCATTTATTTATATACTTTGTTATATAGTTTTTGTCCAACACGTTTTTGGTGCCGTTGCCAGGGAAATTGACTAGTTTTGGATTTTTTTTAGTTTTGTTTAAGTTTAGTGTCTTTTTTCTTTTTTTGTTTTTTATCTATCTTCGTTTATATTTTCTGTTGCTAAGTTCTTGTGATTGATTAGGTACCTTGTGTCTCATCTGTGTATGCCAAGCACTCGGTCTAGTGGCTCCCCGCTTGCTAGTCTGAGATCCAAACTTGAGCGCACTTTGAGAAAACGCATAAGAGATTTAAACATGGCGGATCAAGAACCACCAGAAATTGAGGACAATGGGAAGCAACAACACCGAGCTCTCTACGATTACCACCAGCTGGACACCGAAGAGCGGCCTTCACCTATAGTTCTCCCAGTGTTGACACCGGAGGAAGCGAGACAATGGGCCTTCAAGACTCATTTCATTACTGCAGTCCGGGACATAGGAAAGTTCAGTGGAGCGAATCCGGATGACGCCTCGAACCATCTAAGTCTCTTCCTCGACTTTTGCAATTCCTTCAGGAAAACTGGTGCGGTAAATGAGAGAATCCATTTGCAGCTCTTCCCTCACTCCTTATCTGACTCTGCATAGTGTGGTTTAGAAGTCTACCTTCCAGATCAATCCACACATGGGCACAGATGGCTCAAAAGTTCCTCGCCAAGTACTACCCGACCAGTAGGACGAGGCAACTAATTGAAGAAATCAATACGTTTTACCAAGAACCCGGAGAAACCTTGTACAACACATGGTACCGGTTCAAGGAGATTGATGAATTGCTCTCACCATTGGTTGGATGATCAATCGTTATTCCTATCCTTCTTTAATGGGCTTGACGATGGCAACGATTGCTTGTGAATTCGTCCGCGGGAGGTAGCTTCATGACCAGGTCCCCTCAAGAAGGAATGGAACTTCTTGAGACAATGACTAGCAACACGAGACAATGGGCTAGGAATAAGGGAAGAACTCCAAGGGTGGCGGGTCTTCTTCATGTCGAACCGTCCGATCACCTTTCCGCCCAAATATCTTCACTTACGAACATGGTGGAGAAACTTGCTACATCTCAAAAAGAGAATGCCAAATCTATAGCTTCATCGTCTTCATTGCCACAGAGGGGTGTGCTATATGTGCGGGTCTCCATGAGACCCATTTTTGTGAAGGAAGGAGTTACATCGAGGAACAAGAAGATGTTAACTTTGTTGGAAACCGCCCCAGCTACAACTATAACAACAACAATGCTCCATGGAGAAATCATCCAAATTTCTCATGGAGGAACAATGATTCAACCCAAGGAGGACTGAGTGATACTTCCAACAACTCGATGGGATATAAACCTCAAGGGTCACACCAAGCAAACAATTCTCAAATGGGGTATAAACCTCAAGGTGGCCCACCGGGATTCAAACAGCAACAACCATCCTCCTCCTCTTCTGATGGTAACTTAGCTAGGATGGAAGCCATGACGCAAAACATGCAAAATATGACGATGAACTTTATGACAACCGCCCAAACTAAGTTGACCAAGCAAGAGGCCTTCAATGCCAACCAGATGAGTTTAATCAGAGCCTTAAGACTCAAATTGACCAACTCTCAGAAAAACTTGCTCAAAGGCTGGCACCTTCCCAAGTCAACCAAAGCCTAACCCAAGAGAACAAGCCAAGGCGGTGACATTGAGAAGCGGTAGGCTCCTAGAAGAATCCTCTCCCCAAGATGAAATTGATGACCAAGAGAAGAAAAGTCAGAACATCAAGAGGAGGACCGAGAGATACTTGAGGAAGTTCAATCTCTACCGAAAAACATTTCCAAAGAGGAGTCTCCAGAATTACCTATCTCTTCCACTCTTGCTAAACATCTTCCTCCATTTTTCCCAAACAGGTTCAAAGAAAAGAATTTAAATGAGCAATTTGGGAAGTTTCTAAGTGTTTTCAAGAAATTGACAATTAACATTTCTTTTGCTGATGCTTTGAAACAGATGCCCATCTATGCAAAGTTCATGAAAGACATTCTCACAAACAAGAGATATTTGCTTGAAGCTGAAATAGTGCATCTCACTAAAGAAATTTCAGTGTTCCTACTGAAGCATCCTCCTCCAAAGCTTGGAGACCCTGGTTTGCCTATCATCCGTTGTTTTATCGGTGAATTTAATTGTGGTAGTGGCTTATGTGATTGAGGAGCTAGTATAAATCTCATGTCACTTTCAATTTTTAATAAACTTGGGATTGGTGAGTGCACACCTACTGCTATGCAATTACAATTTGCTGATAGGTCTCTTGTGATTCCGAATGGAAAAGTTGAGGATTTGGTAGTAGTGACTGTGGAAACTTTGTTTTCCCTGCTGATTTCATAGTGATTGACATTGAGGAAGATGTCAAGGTCCCTCTGATTTTAGGTCGTCCATTCTTAAGAACTGCTAGGACCTTGATAGATGTGGAGAAAGGGGAGATTATTTTGCATTTCCATGATGAAAAGCTTGAGTTGGACATGTCTAAGATAGTGAAAAAACCCACACATGTGGAGGCTATTTTTGTAATAGATATTGTTGTCCCCATTTTGCAAAATAACCCACCTCCTCCTTCTAATTATGATGCTTTGAGTTTTCTTTGCTTGAGTCTGATGATGATGAACAGAAGATGGATTCGGGGGTGAGTGAGATGGTAGTAGCTTTGGATAGAGCTCCAAGATACTTTATAACGCACTACCCACCACCCGAACCACTAGAGAGAAGCGAGCAAAGAATACCTCCCTCGAATGAGAAGCCTCCCACCGTGGAGATGAAACTTTTACCTTCTCATGTAAAATATGTTTATCTAACTAAACCTTGTGATCTACCTGTCATTATCTCCTCTCTCTCACAGGTGCACAAGAGGACAGTTTGTTGAAGGTGCTTCGAAACCACAAGGGGGCAATTGGTTGGTCAATCTCCGACATAAAGGGTATCAAACCCAATTTCTGCACTCACCGAATCTTCATGGAAGACAGCTTCAAACCCTTAGTTCAACCACAAAGGAGGCTAAATCCAAATATGAAAGAGGTGGTAAAAAAGGAAGTGCTGAAACTGCTTGACTCCGACATCATCTACTCCATATCAGACAGTAAGTGGATGAGTCCGGTGCAAGTGGTGCCAAAGAAAGGAGGAACAACGGTAGTCCCCAACGATAAGGGTGAAATGGTCCCTCAAAGAACTACCACCGGGTGGAGAATTTGCGTAGATTACAGAAAAAAGAACGCAGCCACCAGGAAGGATCATTTCCCTATACCCTTCATCGATCAGATGCTCGAGAGGCTGGTAGGTCAAGACTACTACTGTTTTCTTGATGGCGATTCGGGGTACTTTCAAATCCCCATAGCTCATGTAGATCAAGAAAAGACTACCTTCACCTGCCCATATGGAACATTTGCCTACCAGAGGATACCGTTTGGTCTATGCAATGCCCCTGCTACATTCCTTAGATGCATGATGGCCATATTCTCAGATTACTTGGAGAAAAGCATCGAAGTGTTCATGGATTACATTTCGGTATTCGGGCTCACATTTGAAACCTGCTTGGACAACTTGGATGCCATACTAACCCGGTGTGAAGAGACAAATTTGGTGCTCAACTGGGAGAAGTGCCACTTCATGGTTAGAGAGGGGATTGTCCTTGAACACAAGATCTCCTCCAAAGGCATAGAAGTTGACCAAGCCAAGATAGAAGTTATTGAGAAGCTTCCACCACCGACCTCCGTCAAGGACATCAGAAGCTTCCTCGGGCATGCCGGTTTCTACAGGAGGTTCATAAAAGATTTTCAAAAATTTCAAACCTCCTGGCTAAGGATGCAAAATTTGACTTCACCAAAGAGTGCCTTGAATCATCAACACTCTAAAGGAATGTCTCATCTCATCCCCCATCGTGGTGTCACCGGATTGGAGTCTCCCATTCGAAATCATGTGTGATGCCAGTGACTACGCAGTTGGGGTGGCTCTGTGTCAGAAAAGAGACAAGGTTTGAGAACCATCTACTATGCCAGCAAGACCTTGAATGATGCTCAAAAGAATTATGCCACAACTGAAAAGGTGCATCTGGCGGTGGTCCTTGCCTTGGACAAGTTCCGTTCCTATCTCCTTGGAAGCAAAGTAATTGTACACACGGACCATTCTATTTGAATGCTTGTTTAGCAAGGAAGATGCCAAACCAAGATTGTTGAGATGGATTCCGTTGCTACAAGAGTTTGAGATCGAAATCAGAGACAAACCGAGTGTGCAAAATGTAATGGTTGACCACCTCTCCCACATGGAAGTGCCCGATGAAGGTGTGCCAATAAATGATTTCTTTCTGGATGAAACTGTTTTCGTGATCAAAGAAGCTGATGATCCTTGGTATGCTGATCTTGCGAACTACTTGGCAAGAGGAGTAGTGCCCCATCAATCGACCTACTAGCAGAGGAAGAAATTCTTCACCGACATCAAGCACTACTTCTGGGATGACCCCTACCTTTTTCGAGTCTGTCCCGACGAGATGATCAGGAGATGCGTACCGATGAGTGAAGTTCAGAATATCCTCACCCATTGCCACTCTCTAGAGGTAGGAGGGCACCACGGTCCAGCAAGAACAACGGCCAAGGTTCTACAATCCGGGTTGTTCTGAAAAATGCTTCACAAGGACTGGCACTCCTTTCTTGCCGCTTGCGACCGTTACCAGATGCTGGGGAACACTATCCCGGAATCATAAGATGCCGTTGAATGTGATGATCGAGGTTGAACCCTTTGATCTATGGGGCATCAACTTCATGGTCCTTTCCCTCCTCCCACTCAAATCTTTTCATCTTGGTGGCGGTAGACTATGTCACAAAATGGGTGGAGGCCATTGCATCTCCCACCAATGATGCCAAAGTGGTGACCTAATTCCTAAGAAAAACATCTTTATAAGGTTTGCATTGTTTTATTTATTTGCTTTTTTTTCGTTTTTTTAATTTTCATTTTTCGTTTTCATTATTTTTGTTTTTCTTTATTGTTTATTTATAGTTATATTATTTGTATTGACGTTTAAATATTTATTTTTGTTTTTTATCTTTGTTATTTTATTTTTGTTTTTATTTATTTTTGTTTTTATATTCTGTTTTTATTTTATTTTTGTTTTACTTGTTTATTATTTAATTAGTAATTCTCTTTTATTTTTTCGTCATTGTTATCATATTTAATTAATTTTGTTTTGTGTTTCTTTTCTATTTTTAGTTCTATTTTACTTTGTATTTTTATTTTTTTTTTTGTAGACTAGTTACTGAGAATGGAGAGCAAGTTACGATGCGGAGACGAGATTGATGGTGGAACAAGCTTTGCAGCGCAAACGGGAAGCAGTACTTGCTTTTCAAAGACTGATTGGATATCAACCACCACCACAATCTGATCGAGAACTTTATTGGTGGGAAAGTCCTCCGCCCGTAGAGCAGAATATCTTGCCTGAGCCTGACCCCGAGCCGGTAGAAGCACCACTAGTGGATGATTTCATAGAGAATGAAGAAATTGATGCAACTACCGTAGTTGTCTACGAGCAGGATTGCATGATTGAGCCTCACCAACGGAAGAGGATATTTGTATCCTCAAATCTGGGGAGAAAGCGCCACCACCAATGATCTGCAATTTCAACCTGCTCCAGGAGCCTCAACAAAAAGAGGAGGACGTTTATGTCCTCGAATTTAAGGAAAAAGAGCCATTCACACCAGGTCTTCTGATAGAGCAGGGTTACCAGCAATACCTCGTCAAACACCAGGTTTTGTGGAGTATTTAATTTCCTATTCTATTTGCCAACGTAACGCGTTGTTTTGATCCAGGTGGTTTGCTTTTAATTACTGCCTATTTCGTTTTCCTGGCAAAGCTGTTGTCTACTTTTATTTTTGATCCAGGATAACGAAGCGGGAGTCTAGCCAAAGACTATAAAGACGGGCAACTTACTGGGAGGCAACCTAGTGGTTAAATTTTATGCTTTGATTTTATTTGTTTTCTGGTTTTATTTTATTTTTTATTTGTTTCTATTTTTGAAGTGGCAGTGGTGTCTGTGCTTTTAATGCAACACTTTTTAGCATTTTGTGGTAGTTGTGAGTGTGTGCAGGTGAAATTTTTATCATGGGTGTTGATGTACCCCCAAGGCTGGACACTTGCTTGAACGCAAGTGTGAGGAACACTACCCCCTTGTTCTAGCTTAAGTGTGAGGAAGGGAACCTTCCTCAATCTACGATATCAGGGGAGTTACAGTTTCTCCTTATTTTTAATGTTTATGTTCAGCCTATTATGACTTTTATGCTTAAAGTTTATTTTTAAGTCAGTCCTTATGCTCCTGAATGAAATTCTTCATGAGTCTAGAATATTTTGAAAGGTCTTTTCTTGATTTTTATTTTTGAACAATGAGGACATTGCTCCTCTTAAGTGTGAGGAAGTAGAGCCTTTCCCTGAAATTTGCCAGTTGCACTTAGACGCCACACTTGTTTTGATTGTCTTCTTGCTTTGAGAGAATCACTTCTCTGAGTGCTTATAAATGTTGAATTCTTGGGTGAAAATTTTTGCACAAATTTTGGAAATCGAGCGTGGTGACCACCTCAAGAATCTTTCTGCGTTAGGTTGTTTGTATATATAGTTTTATTCAAATTAATTTGTTTTCACTGAAATTCGATGGATTAGTTGATTGTGTAATCTGAATTAGTTTAGTTTGGGATGATTTTGGAAATGAGTGAAAATTTGGAATGAAAGGATAGGCAAGTACTCCGCTGATCAAAAAAATTTCCTTCTAACAAAAGTAGGTCCGTCTATCCGGTTATTAAGTCCTAGGGGTGCCTTAACACCTATCTACCTAAGGTCTCGGGATCTGGGGATAGTTTGGCCCAACCCCGTTACATGGATAGAGAGAAAAGTCGGGTTATGGAATGACTTTGCAGTTCGCAATTATTGGTTTGTTTTGTATATATTTCTGAAGAAGAATAGAAGGAATGTTTGCATGCGAAAAAGTTAATTGCAGCTTAATTTTTGTTTTTGATCATAGTATGTGGTGTTGAAAGGTATCACGGAATAAGGTGTTACTTCACACCCCTTGTCATCCAAAGGTTGGAGGAAAGAAATGGTGGAAGATCCCAAGTTAATCTATATTCAGATTTTATAATCTAACTTCTCCATGCTTTTAAAATCATTCTTTTTCACTGATTGCAAAAACCTACAACCGGGAGCAGAACTATTCTTTTGATTGTCACGTTGCTTGCTTTCTGTTTTGCATCTGTTTGATCCTGAGGTTCGATACTACGGCCTTAGAGATGGTTTTATTCTTTCTTTGCTTGAGGACAAGCAAAAGCTAAGTGCGAGGAAGTTTGATAAGTGCGAAATACATCTATTTCTAGGACTTGAATTCTTCCTATTTTCATAACAATTCATGTCGTATTCCTCACTTATCATATGTTTTTCCTTAGATTTATGTTTTGATATGAATTGTTACATTTTATGTGTCTTATGCAGTGAAAAGTCTAGGAAATACATAGATTATCTCATGAGGATTACAACGCAACAATCAGTGATATATATATATTCACACCGGTTGTACTTGGATAACAGGGGAGAGTACGATTCATTATTATATGTTTAAATGATTTCATCATTCATAGTACATCGAATTCACATACGGGAATTCATTAATGAATTCTATCTTATGCTGTTGCACATTGACTCACGTGGATCATGCATCATATTCATTCACGACAAAGCTGAAGCATCCACGACTATTTTAATCCCTTCGCTGCTACATTTTGAAGTGGCACACAAGATTAAAGATAAAACGATGGGTTTAACTAAGTGATGTTGTTAGGTCATGGGTTGATGCTGCTATATAAGAACATATTAATGTTCTACATGGGGGGATACGATTCACGCCCGCCGCTCCAACGGAGGGCTTCGGCCTTCTCGCTCTGCGCCTCCATACCCATCACCATCATCAACCATCATCATCATACAACACCTCCACCATACTCTCGCCAGTATTCACCAGCACTACAAAAAAATATAGATTATTGGGACATAAAAATGGGAGAATTTTTTTCCTCACTAATTGTAAAGAATATTGAGTACATAAATTACCCGTTTAAATAGTCTGAAAAAAAAAGAGTCTTTACATTTTTTATATTGATTTTTGTGGTAAAGTTGTTTCCCCATTTTCTTTCCTCGTTATCAATTATTATGGGAAAACGTATTTAATATTTTTTCTTACAAACATCTTTGGAGAATAATATTCCAGAATAAAGTTATTATTGGGTAAAAATATTCTCAAATTTTTTTTCACAAAAATCTTTTTCATTTATAGCAAAATCTTCTAGCATATAGTTATTATTGTGGAAAAATATTCCCACAAAGTAAGTATCGAGAAAAAAAATTCCCCAAAATTTGAGACTAAAAACACTCCCCAAAATTTCTCAGCATTATCGTTCTATTTAAAAAATCTATTCGAACATAGTTACTTTTGGGAATAAAAAACACTCCCTAAATTTACTTTTTTACTTATGTTCTAATTATAAGAAGAAAAAAAAACTTCCAACTATATAGTTAGTAGTGGAAGAAAAACACTCCCCAAATTTTCTCACCATGATCGTTCTATTAATGAGAAAAAAAAACCTTCCAACTATATAGTTATTCTTGGGAAAAAAAATTCCTCCAAAATTTGTCACCTAAATATTCCAGCAAATAGTTATTATTGGGAATAAAATATCCCACAAATTTTATAATAATAACCTGTTCATTTGTAGGAGGAAAAAACTTTCCACCGATACTATTGGAAAAAAATGCAACAAACTTTATCATCATTTTCTTATTTTTATATAATTAAACCTACATATTCAACTTCTTAAGACTAGAAAGAAAAAAATCCCACCTATTATTCTACTTTTCATTTAAATCTCTCTCCCACCAAAAAATACCACCACATCCCATGTATTTTTCTACTTTCCATTTAAATCTCTCCCCTACCCAAAACTACCACCACGTCGCCTATCCCCACTTCCTAGCTGAGCGCAAAGAAAATGAGGAGGAAAAAGAAAATAACCAGAAGAAGCTAGACTTGCTCGAAACGCTGGAGATTTTACCAACAAGGAAAATTAGGACAAGTTCTTCACCATCAGAGGCGGGGATGACTCCTTCGAGTGGTATCTGAGTGGAATCAACTCAGAGACCCTCCCTCCTCGCTCCTGCGATCATCATCATCTTTATCCTCCGCAACCGAAGACCGCGGGCGACAATCTTCGACGAAGGAGTTGTAGATTCTCGTACCCGGATGTGGGATTACCCGCCTTTCGGAGCATTTAGTTGATGTCAGATTTCATGCAATCACGAATGTTGACTTCTCTAAAGCTGTCATACTGCGACGCAACGTTAGGGACCAGCCTGTAATGCGATGGCGCGTGATGAACATAACGGAAATACAGGTATCTTTCTCATCTATTTCCTTTCTGGGCTTAACTGGTTTAAAATGAACAAGCTTAATCATTTTAGAATCAAACTAAACTTTTGGTGGGTTTCAAAAAGAGTCTTCTTCTTATACCTCTGTGGAGTTTTTCTGGCACAAAAGGTACATGAATTTGTTGTTTCTCAGGATTTGTTTTACATATTGAGTTAAATGCAGATATGTAAATTTGACAATTCATTAACAAGCTCTTGTTATCTGTCGTTTGTCTTAATACAGATATGTTAAATTGAATTGAGTGTTTCAAAAAATGAGTCATGAATGGTTATTTTCATCTGATGAAATTTCACTCGTTTGATACACAAAGGTGTTAATTTGAAAGACAATTCGTTCATCTTGTCTTCTGAAGTAGATCAAGTGTTGACGAAACACGGAGATACTATTCAAACAGGACATGGTCAAGTAGCTGACGATGAAGAAGAAACACAACCTATTTGTGTTGCTTCAGAGCTACAAACAAGTAGATTCGATGAAGATATTGATTTATGCCGACATGAATTTGTGGTGGATGATGCATCAATGTAATTTTTCTTGTCTTGTATCTTCATTCTTTCATATTGATCTTTATATCTTAATGGTATTTAGTAATTTTATTCCCTTCACACTTACATTGACAGGTAAATATGATTGGTTGTGCTCATGGATGTCTGAATAGATTCTTATATTGGTAGATAAAGAATTGATGACAATGCCGCCAACCCGTAGCAATGAGTTAAGCAATAATATGCACACATTCCCAAAGTGAAGATATAAAGATTCAAGGTAAATTTACTAATCCTTTATTGTACTGACATATTTTTTGAAGTTTGAAATGAGTAGTTAATATATATATATATATATTTACTACTCAAAGTAAATTTACTATTCTTTTATTGTATTATGTCTGTATTGATATATTCTCAAGAAAAAATGTTGTATGCAGGTGTTGATAAAAGGCCTTATATTGGAACTACAGACCACGACATTCCATATTCAACTAGTAAATAGATAATGGTTGTGCTGCTGAATTGGGAGATACAATCACAAGATTTTATTATTATTTTATTATTTACTGACGGGAATAGATTGTATAATATTAGATTTTTTTGAGGTGTAGTTAACTAGTTTTATTTCCTTTGTTACCATACATATTGATGTAAACATTTGTTATATGTTTGAGGATAAAATAAAGCTGTTACATAGTGTTAATATTTAACATTATTTTGAATGATGATTACGTATATAAATAAATACCCATGTTCTTCCTAAATATAATAAATGATTGGATTTATATTTCCCACACTAATAGCGGGTAATTAGTTTTGAGAGAAAATTCTAATTCAATCAAAATGTAATTATTAAATCAATATTTGCTCGGGGAAATTATAGCAGTTATTTATCATTGGATTTAATCTTTTCCACTACAATTTTGCCCGTTAATTAATTGTGGGAGAAAAAATATTCTCATAAATATTTTAAATTATTGGATGTATAATTTTTCCACATGAATTATGTATTGTGGAAGAAAAAGTTTTCTCCATAAATATATTAAATTATTGCATATTTATTTTCCCAGAATTAATATGCCGTTTAATCTATGTTGGGAGAATTTTTTTTATAAATATTTTAAATTATTGGATTTATATTTTCCCACAATAATTTTTCCACTCAATTTATTATGGGAGAATAAATTTGACACTATATAATGGGAGTAATTATTTCCAAAATTTTCAAACTAGTATATCTACTTTTAACTATATAAGTGGGATTTTTTCTTACTGAAAATCAATGTTTGAAGAGAAAATCTTCACCCAAAATCAAACTCCCATTATTTAAATTATCGTGACCTTCATAAACGGGAGTTTCTAAAACCCCCGATCTATTAGGTGATGGATACAATATTAACCCAAAATCATAAATTCTTCCCCCAATAATATAACCTTTTTTTGTTGTGCAGACCACCTCGCCGCCCACAACACCAACACACCACCGTACCACCAGACCATCACCATCGCATCACTTTCACAATTTATCATTGTTATTTAATTTCTTTCTCAGTTATGCTTGTTATTTTTATAATTATGTTTGAGTAGTTAGTTTAGCTCCCCGAGTTGGGGTAGCAAACCGAATCTTTATGTTTATTTTGTAATTTTTGCTCTGATATAATTGCAGTAGTTTAATTCCTGTTCTTCATGCGCTTTAATTTTCTAGCTAATTATTAAAGCAATATTTGTAGTTTTCTAATCAAAATGCGGCGCTGAGATTAGTTAACAAGACATAGGAAGTTAAACCGGATTAACGACTAGGAGCATGGTTTGCCTATAGGTTAATCTGTCTCCAATAGAAATTGTGTTTAAAGCTATTAACTTGATAACTTGGGCATGGTTTGCGGCTTGTTATTTCAGTTAGTTAGGGTTCGTTGTACAGGAACCGGTCAACGAACTATTTATAATTCCTGAGTTTATGCAGAATTAGGGAAGAGTTTATTGATAGATTAATAAAGTGAAGGTTTGCAGAACAATCCGGGGTGCTTCTTTAGATTCAATCTTTATTTCTTTATTTAGTTTATTTTTATCTCTTTACTGTTTCATTTTATGTTAGTTTGTTTAGTCATTCTTTTTATTAAATTAAGTAAACCTGAAAAAGTGACATTTCCTGTTTCTTAGTTTAGTTTTCTCGGTTAGTAAATAAATTGTCAGTTAATTGAACGAGGTCCCTGAGATCGACAACCCCACTCAATTCACTATTCCGCAAAACGATAGGTACACTGCCTAGGTAGAAGTATAGTAACATATATTTCTGCTAACAGTAAACAACAACAATATCCATGGAGATAGAATCTCATTTCCATTCTGGCACTTGAAGATGTTGTATTTCACCTCTCATCTTTTTATGTTCAAATTTTACCTTATGACATGTCAAGCACTTAGCAACAAACTGGGCCACTTCTCTTTTCATCTTAGGCCACCAAAATTGTAATTTCAAATCCTTGTACATTATGTCACCAGTGCATGAAATAAGGTGAACTATGTGCCCTCTTGCATCAATTTCTCTCTCAAATCAGCACATATTTGAGGTACACACCACCTCCCCTTGAATTTGAGACTTCCATCCTCATCTATTACAAAGCTTATAGCCTTTCCTTGTTTCATCTTCTCTTTGATCCTCTCATGTTTCACATCACCCGGTTGTTTTTTTCTTATCTCATCAAACAAGTCCATAGACAAGGACATGGCATACAATTAGTCCTCTTGGTTATCATGACCAGATTTAACAAATTCCAAGTTCTAACTCTTAAAATCCCAAAACAACTCATTAGGAAGAACTCTTACAAAATTGATTGAATGTACCTTCTTCTTACTTAGGGCATCTACCACCACATTTGCTTCCCTTCATGGTAGTTGATTTCTAAATCATAGTCGTTGATCAATTCCAGCCACCTTCTTTGCCTCATGTTCAACTCCTTTTGAGTGCATATATATTTCAAGCTCTTATGATCGATAAATATCTTGCAAGTTACACCATAAAGGTAGTGTCTCCAAATTGTCAAAGTAAAGATAATAGCCGATAGTTCTAAATCATGGGTAGAATATATTGTCTCATACTCCTTTAATTGTCTTGAAGCATAAGCGATTACCTTTTTGTTTTGCATTAGAACTCAACCTAAATCATACTTAGAAGCATCACTATAAATCTCAAAGCCCTCTAGCCAAGATGGCAAAGTCAACACTGGTGTGGATGTCAACCTCTTTTTCAGTTTTTGGAATGAATTTTCACAATCATCATCCCGCTGAAACTTCACGGTTTTCTTCATCAAGTTGGTCATTGGTCTTGAAATCTTAAAGAAATCCTTAACAAACCTTATGTAGTAACCAGCCAAACCCAAGAAACATCTCACTTCTATCACATTAATTGACCTTGGCCAACCCTTCACAGCTTCTATCTTAGATGGATCCACAACTTTCCCCTTGTTTGTTATCACATGGCCTAAGAAATAGGCTTTTCTTAACCAGAACTCACATTTGTTCAACTTAATTAGCATAAAGTTGATTTTCCCTTAGCGTCTGTAATACAATCCTTAGGTGCCCTTCATGTTCCTTTTCATCCTTCGAATACACTAGAATGTCATCAATGAAAACAATTACAAACTTGTATAGATATGCATTGAATACTCGGTTCATTATGTCCATAAACACAGCTGGAGCATTAGTCAAATTGAAAGGCATAATAGTAAACTCATAATGCTCATATCTTGTCTTGAAAGTTGTCTTTGGTATCTCTCTCTCCTCCTCTCTCTGCAATTCTTAGCTGATGGTAATCAGATCTCAAATCAATCATTGAGTAAACTCCAGCCCCTCTTAACTGATCAAACATATCATCGATCTTGGGCAGTGGGTACTTGTTCTTTACCGTCACTTAGTTCAGCTCTCTGTAGTCAATACACAATCTTAAACTACCATTTTTCTTCCTTACAAACAATATCGGTGCTCCCCAAGGAGACACGCTTGGACAGATGTACCCTTTGTCCAATAATTTCTTCAACTAGCTTTTCAACTCTTTCATTTCAGCAGATGCCATTTTGTACGGTGCCTTGGCAATTGGACCGGTTCCACGTTAATTGTAAAGATGCTAACTCAATTTCTCTGTTTGCCGGCATTCCTGGGATCTCATTAGGAAACACATCTGGGTACTTATTTACCACAGGAATCTCACAAAGGTCTATCAACCCTTTCCTCATATCCTTCACATAACACAAATTAGCAGGGTATCCCCTCTTCATCTCTGTCGTTACACTCAAAGCTGAAACAATCTTCACACGGGGTTTCTCACTCACAAACTTGTAGGATATTATTTGACCTTTTGGCTCTTTTAGAACCACTTTCTAACCACCACACAAGATGTTTCCCTTATGCTTGTGTAACTAATACATTCCAAGAATAGCATCAAAGTCTTTTAAATCAAATTTGATCAAATTGACAGGGAACTTAATTCCCTTAATCTCCACACTTTCCCCTTTGAGCACCTCACCACATTTAACCACTTTTCTCGAGGGAATGGAAATAGCCACATCTAGGTCTTCACTCGTCACTAATGAGTTCTTTTTTAAGAAAATATAACGTAACAAATGACAATGATGCACCAGAATCAAATAGAACACAAGCAGGATTTCCATGGATTGAGAAAGTACCTGAGATCACTCCACCCTTGGCATTAGCCTCAGCTTGCCATCACATTAATCTTTAATGCCGCCTTGAATTTGTTTGCAATACCACCCACATTGGACCCGGTCCTGGATCTATCTGGAATAGCCGGAGAAGGTTTAATTTGATTTCCTTGGTTTTAAAGTCACCAAGGCAACTCATCTAACATTTCCTACATATCTTTCACCTCTTCCTTCACCCTTACTCTCCTCATGGTAGGAAGATGATTCTGGGTTCCAAAAGCATTCAAAAAATTTGTGTCCCAACTTCCCATAAAAGTGTCAATCAAACAGTTTACCTTGGCCGTTAGCCCTTGGGTGGTCTTTGTCACTCTTCTTGCATATGAAATTCTTCTTCAACCCACTGAATTTACCTTTCTCCCTTGGAGAATGTTTTGAATTGTCACTTATCCTCGAGCTCCCTCCATAGTTGGAGTGAACTCTCTTGTTTGGCCCGGAGTGGGCCTTGCCTTCTATCTTCCTTCTCATATCGTCTCGGTTTCTTTTTAGTGCTTGGATGTCATCTAAACTACAAGCCTTTTCATAGGCCTCTTGCACACTTATAGTCTGGTTTATACTAAAGAACTCTCGAAGTCTCGGGTTCCGGCCCTTAATAAACCTTCTGGTCAAAGTTTCTCACTCGGGGTTAAGTCTCCCACAAATCTGGCCAGCTGTAGAAACTTATTGTGATATTCCTGGTCACTCAGGTAAGCCTTACTGTTTTTAGAATATCAAGAAATACACCCTCATCACTTCTTTTATCAAATTTTCCCAGATTGTTCTTCCCATGATTTATGATATAACACTTACATCCAAACACCCTGAAATGAGATATTGATGGTTTACATCCATTGAACAGTTTGTAAGGTGTTTTATATAATATTGGATAGATAAGTGCTCTGTTAAGAATATAACATGGTGTGCTTATGGCTTCAGCCCCAAAAGCTAAGAGATAGACCACTACTATTTATCATAGTACGAGCCATTCTTTAAAGTGTCTGATTCCTTCATTCAACAACACCATTTTGTTAGGGTGTTCTAGCTGTTGAGTATGTATGTGTTATACCCTTGTCAATATAGAACTGAGCAAACTTTTTATTTAAGAATTCAGTACCTTGATCAGTGTGTATACCCTTAACCTTGTTTTCTGTCTGAGTTTGAAGCTGTGTCACCAAAATCTTTACTTTTTCTAATGTTCAATCCTTGTTGTGAAGTAAGATAATCCATGTATATCTTGAGTAATCATCAACTACAACAAGTATATTTATCTTTCCCGACCTACTTTGCACTTTTAAGGGTCCCAATAAATACATATGCAGAAGCTCCAAGGTTTGAGTACTACTCACAATGTTCTTTGATGTATGTGAGATTTGTGTTTGTTTGTTCAAAGCATAGTCTTCACAAACTGTATAACAATCAAGTTTCTTCTGAGGAAGTCCATTGACCAATTCCCTTACTTTGAGCTTATTGATTAACCGATGACGAGTGTGACCTAACCTTCGATGCCAAAACAAGTTGTCATCATCCTTGACTGTGAGACAAGTTAAGTATTTTTTATTGTTTACATCTATCATGTAAAGATTTCCTATTCGACATCCTAGAAGTAACACTTCTTGTGTTGCTTTGTTACGAATTAGAAAACCTTCTGAGTCAAAGACTACTTGTGACGGTCCCTTATCACAAACATTGGAAACGCTAAGTAAATCATGTCCAAGACCTTCAACTAGACTAACTTGATCAATGAAGTGTTCTTTACCAATTGTACCTATCTCAATTATTTCACCTTTTCCATTATCTTCAAAAGTTACCTTTCCTCCTCTTTGTTCAACAACTATGTTGAACTTTGATTTATCTCCACTCATGTGTCTTAAGCAGCCACTATCCATTAATCACCAGTTCTCATGTTGTGTGGCTGAGAATCCCTGAGAACAAATAATCACTTGTTAGTGTTGGGTACCCAGACTTGCTTGGGCCTAGTTCTTTGCACACTCGGAAAACTATTCCTGTTCTTCTGAGTTCTGAACTGAGAATGATTTCCATAAGTTTGATTTGTTCCTTTGTAGCTTAATTTTCTACAAAACCCTATAGTATGTCCGTATTTGTGATAATACTGACAAAAGTATCGATTTTTAAAAGTTTTAGGTTTAATGGAATTGGTTAAATTTCTACATTTTTGTATCATGTCACACTCTTTCACCCCTATCAGCATTCGATTTAGATTAGCCTTACCAGTATACCAAACTGGATTTTCTTGTGGGGATATCAAAGTTTGTAATAACCTGGTTTTTGCTTTTTATTCTCTTATGTCGGATTGCGTTTAACGTGTTATATTATGTGCCTTAGGGTGTATAGGACCTGGGGTATTAAATTAAAAGATGAGGACAAGGTGGTATTTTCCTTCTTTTAATTTTGGTAAGTATTTTACTAAGGAAAGGAATTCCTTATTTTGTTTTCTCGCTCGTTCATTCCCGACAGTTTTCTCTCTTCGTTGTGCGTAGCGCTCTTCTTCCTCCTAAGTTCTCTTTCTTTTGGTGGTCTGAATTGTTGCTGAGTTTGTTTGTTTGCTGCCCCATCCCGCTCTGCTGCTATTGCGTTCATCTGTGGTGCTTTCAGGTTTGATTCTTGTGAATTTGGTGGTTGTGTACTCTTGGTTTTGGGGAATGATTTCTGATTTTGGGGAATGTTTTATGTACAATTCAGTGGTATTTTGCCCTCTTGTCGTCTGCGTAATCGTCTGGGGACAGTCGGGCTTCGATCAATAATCTTTAGCACTCCGCATCGATGTAAGTGGGGGATGGAATCGGGTGGTTTGCTCACCCATGGGGTGCAGATTTTAAATTGTGTTTCTGGTTGGATTTTGTGTTGCGTTGATTGATTCACTTCTAACTTGTGTAGGTAATTGAATGGATAAACCCCCATGGTACTGTTTAACAATTCTTGAAGTTTTGTCGAGTTTGGTGTTGATTTGGTTGAGTTTTCGCCTTATGTCGCTGTTCTGGAATTGCAGGTTTTGCGACGTCCGGACGTGTCGTTTGGCGCGCCTGTTGTTTTCTGAATTTCGAAGCATCCGGACAGAATGTTCAGACAGTGTGCGAGAACGTTCTATGTTTTTAACTCTCGGCATGTGTCCGAACTTGTAAGGTCGGACACATGTCCAGACATCTCCAGGTTTGAAATTCTGAATGTTTCTGTAAGTTGAATTTTGGACTTTCGTTCGAACTTGCAAGGTCGGACGCAAGTCCGGACACGCTTCTGTTTTCACTTCGGCATGTGTTCGGACACCTCTTCTGTTTTGGCTAAAATGCTCGTTTGAGCTCCGCTTTGACTTCTGTTTACGGGGCTTTGATCCCCCTAAGTTTGAATAAAAGTTTTATACATGTGTTATGCTTATTTAAGCACCTTTGATCAGTTATTTTGGCTAAATGATTTTGGGACCTAGTTACTATGCTTCTGAGCCTTGGATAGTCGGGTCAGGCTGTCCCGTAGCATGTTGTGCAAGAATTCCTTCTGTATAAGTTCCTTAGGGTATCCCTTAGGACGTTTTGTGACCGACGGGTCCGTTAGCTGTCTCTACGGCTTCTGATGTGGGATCTTCGGATCCATAGGACATTAGTGTGTGTCCTTCTGATGTGTTAGCGGGTTGCTAGTATCCCACCCTATGATTCAGTTTCTGAAAGTCCGACTGATGTTTCGATGTGACATTCCGCTCTACTTTTGAATCCGTTATGCTTCTGTTCGTCTGTTTGCAAACTAACATATGCTTCTCTCTATTTACATAACTTCTGAGTTTCTATTTTGAGTAGGCTTCCTTGAGGAAGTCTTCTGCTTACTGGGCTAGTTGAGCTCACCCCTTTATTTACATATGCGTATTGATGGCTTGGAGAGTTTCCTCTTTCTATGGAGTTTAGCATATTTCTGGATTTTATCTGTTTTTCTGTATTTGCACTCTGGCGCTAGACGCTCTGACTTCATGTAGCCTTCGGGCCTTATTTAGCTATGTACTTCCCTTTGGTATTTGGAATATTGTAAACCTTCTCTTTATTAATGCGAATTATCAGCTTTGGGTTTGAGTGCGTATGTTTAGAGCCTTGCGTTATTAGGTAATAGATATGCGGCGTGTAACGTCCCTAACTCCTAGGTCGGTTTTAAGGTCGTTACAAAGTTTCTCTTTTCATCTTATCTAGAGCATCTAATAAGATCTCATTTTCCTTTTTTAAACTTTCATTCCTCTCCTGAAAAGATTTAAACTCGGATTGGGCTCAGCTGGGTAGATCTGTAATCCCATCAGATAGTGGTCTTACAAATTTTATCATTGATTTGTTTTCAGTCGTGAACTCATAACTAACATCCCTAGAAGAATCCTTCTCTAGCAATTTTTCTTCTAGTATTTAACCTTAGCAAAAACAGTGGTTAACAAGCTGAATAACTCTTTCTTTGACAAGAAATTAAAAGCACATTTAACCACTTTTCTCCTTCTAGGATAGCTTGCCAACCTTCACTTGCCATCATACAGAAGTTTTCGTCTGAGATCTCGCTTATTTCCTCATCATCTTCTATCACTGCGGTCATGCACAATTGTCTTCAAGCAGCTGCTGCAGCTTCAGTGAATTTCTCGACTTTCTCTCGAAAACTTTCTTTTGGCTTAAAAGTACAATCTTTTACCATATGTCATGGTTTAACTTTCTCACGACTCTGAGACATCTTGCTCCTTTTTAGATTTGTACTTGTGAGACCTTGATTTTGATCCTCTTCTACCTCTGAATGTTTTTCTAATTCCATTTTAAATCATGGTGATCTCCTCATCCTCATTTATCTCCTCATCATCTACCTCATTCGAGACTTTCTTAGCCTTTAAGACTAAGTCTTTACTTGAGTTTGGATTCACTAACTCGCCTCTCATCTTACCTTTATAAACCGTCAGTTCTGAATCCAAGTCTTCAAAGGATACTTCTGATAAATCCTTTGTAGAATCCAAGAGAGTAGTGAAGTTCAACCACTCTTTACACAAACTATCAAGAAATCTCTCATTAACAACATTGTTTAAAAGAACCTCTCCAACAGTCTTGAGCTCACAAAGTATCTTGTCGAATCTTTCTAGTGTTTGTGAGATCGTTTCTCCTTCCATCATCTTAAAATTGTCGAATTGTCTTTTGAGTTGTTTACCTTTCGCCTTTTTAACAGAATTAGTTCCAGCATATGCCGTCTTAAAAAACTCTCATACCTCCTTGGCAGTGCTTTGTCTCATCAATCAACCTAAGATCTTCTGTGACCACTATCTCCTCTTGAAACAGCTTTGTGATTTCATCCATGACTACGGAAGACATGAAATGACTCAAAGTTGACCCTTGGTGTACTCCAATGGTAATAGGGAACTCATACACACACTCGTAGTACATCCCTCATAGATATCTTTGATGATATTGATATACTTACGTTATATGCTTTTCCTAGCTAATACCCACCAGAGGACTTTTTGTGGTATCCTTTCATATGTCTTTTTCAAGTGAATGAACACTATGTGTGAATTCTTATTTTTATCCCTATACTTATTCATAAGTTGTTTAAGAAGGTGAATTGTCTCAGTAGTTGACCAACTTGACATAAAATTGAATTGGTTCCCCAAAATCTCCACACTTCTTGTCAACCTTTGCTCAGTCATTCGCTCCCAAAGTTTCATCGTATGAATCATTTAAGTGTAATCCCTCAGTAGTTGGCACTCTTTTGCGTCACCTTTGTTCTTAAATAAGGGAATAAGAGTTCTTTTTCGCCTACTCATCGGTCTCTTGTAGTTACTTTAGACCTTGTTGAAGAAAATCACTAGCCAATCAATCCCTCTCTCCCTAAGCTCTTCCAAACCTCAATTGTCATGTTATTCGACCTTACTTCTTTCTTCAACCTCATCTTTCTTGAGGCCTCTTTACTTCTCTCTTTTCAATCCTTCTCACAAAATCTCAGTTTACCATACACTTTGGTATGGGAAGATCTCCAACATCTCAAGTTTGTAATTTTGTACCAGTTATTTAAAATAACGACAAACTACATTTTTGTAGGCTTCCGTAGTGCTAAAACTCAAAATGTTGGCATTGATTTCTATGAAAAGTAAGTCCAAGTACAACTGTATGGTTGCAATTGTTATGTCTGTGCTCCTCTATTTTCAGGATCTGTTGACCTAGTTGATGAGTCCGGTCTTAAGGTATATGTTGCATTCCATCACTCACACACATTTTTTTTACTATGGGCATCCTCTCTTTGATTCCTTACACTTCTAACTAATGACCGTAATGCGTTTTGTTTACATATCAGCCATATCATTTTCTTGCATTGGCGCCAGTTATAAAAGGTGCCGGAGGAGTCATAACTGATTGGAAAGGATGAGAGCTAAGATGGGGGCTTCCCCTAGTAGCTCTCAACTACTACAAGTACCGTACAAAACTCTTTAATTGTTCAGTCTCTCTAGCTACTATCGTTGAAATGTCCACCACTCTTTTAAGTGATATATATACATAGCAAGTGCTATTGTGGTCTTGCTGGCTCTCTTTCTTTGTGAAGGATTCATTGTATTGGCAGCTAACGATAAATATGTCCAAAAACAAACTGAGATGAGGGCAGTTGCATCTGTGAACGAAGATGTCCAAATCCGGACTGGAGATGAATATTTCATAAATCCGGGTTGGTGATGATAACAAACAATCAATGGAAACAGATGGTGGTCGACGGATTACAGTCTACAGCAGGCTTTGGAGACCTCAAAATGACAGCTTCACCTGACGTTGAAAAAGTTTGTCCTTCAACAGGGTCTTTAACAAGCCTGGGTTTGCTTCCGCTAAACACCTTTTGATTGTGCTTCCTGGTATTGTGGCGTGATCCCGAATCTTCACCTACCTTGAAGCGCTGTTGGCGGGTCTATTACAGTTTCAACCGCTGGTCACAATTAATTACTTGCTTCCTATGGTAATAGTTGCATGATCCCCGAGTCTTCACCTGCTGCTCACAAATGTTTGGATTTCTAATTTCTTTTCTATACTGTTCTAATTACAACTTATGTGGAGCACATTTTTTTTAATATGTAATCCTAATTATAAGCTATGATAAATGTCCAATCTGTGACATATGAATACAAACAGATAATAGCTACCAACTTAACTCTCTTCTAACAGGACTTGGATGGCCAACACTAAGTGGGACCACAAAGATACATAACAAACAGGTGCAGTAGTACCAGAAGTATTTTCTAATATGAGATGTGAATGACGTTAAAAGCCGCCCAAGTGGCGTGTATTTATTCATAGAACAAAGGACTGCAATCTGACTCTAATCTGTAACAATAATTACCAAGACCATCCATCCCGAAGTAAAGATAATAAACACTTAATATATGTCCACTGACGATATTGCGTTGCTTTGGTTTGCATCGACACAGATCAGATACAGACGGGGAGGCCAATCTGAAAGCTCCCACAGCAAATTCCAACACAGGAAGTACGGCCAATGCCAAATGGTAACGAGGACAATTAAGCAATATCCCGAAGAATCATCTGAACCCTGTATTGATCTATGTTATGAATATATACACTAACTTTACAAAGACAGCTAAAATTGTTGTACATCCACGTACAATTAACGCCACCCTCCTAACTGAGACGCCACTCAAATAATTAGAAGAAAAAAACAGGCAAAGGGGCTACAACTTCCCCAACCTCCTGTACAGTTGCTTAATTGCAAAAATTTTAAACAGATCGATCATCGATACTGAATCCCTCCACCAACCCCACCACCCGACCCCACCGCCTCTTTATCCTCATCATTTGGGATCGCAGCTCTGTAAAAGCATATGCCTCAGACGAATGTATCGGACAGCAATGAAGACAATTTCAGCTCCAATAACGCATATGAATCAACAAATAAGTCACTTCTTTACAAAAATTATCTTCACCCTACCCATCTTTATCTTCTTGACCAAGAGAAGAATCCTGTGTATTTTGAAGCTGCTCATTAGACAGACGGTCAATCGGTACGTAAATATATCCCTTGGGCAATCGCTGGTTCTTCATTGTAGCTTGATCAGAAGTCATTACTAGCTCCTTCCCAAGTGGTTCCTTAAGCTGGTGCTGCACCCAAGATTTTGATTTACATATTTGAGGACTAACTAAAAGATTTAACAGGCGGCAAACTAAACAGGCAAACCTAAAAAAATTCATGCTTCAAGAATAGCACACCTTTCTAGATAACTTCTTCCCACCAGTTTCAAGAATATTACCACGACCTATTGATGATGCTCTGAAAGGTATCTGCTTCCCACCAAATGACAACCGATCTGTAGGCCTTGGCGACAAAAGAGTAGGTTGGGATGTAGAACTACTATCATCTTTTCTTCGATCATTGTCATTTGATGGTGGAAGCTTGATTCGACATTTTAATGAGACCGTGCTGTCAATAGTGACGTCATCAGACTTTTGCATCACACCACTGCATGATCTTGAACCATCTGTATGCCCCCTAAGGGAGGTTGTAGCTGATTCAGAGCTAGTTTCTGACGGGAAGGAAGAGTTCTGGATAATACTTGAGTAAGCCACAGAATCTCTTTTTGAAGAAAGAAGATCATGCGAGCAAACAACCAAATCACGCTGCATTACAGTATTGATATGATTATCAGAAGGAACACCAAGAGAGATGAATGAGAATTTGCCAACGCTGCTGTTAAATTACCTTAAGCCTTTCACGTCGTAAAATTCTGTCACATATAAGGCGCAATTTTTCAAGTTCCACCTGGGAAGGATAAGGAAAGAAGTGAGCATGAGAGAGTATCCACAAGTGGGAAAGGGTTGAAACATAATATCAAGCTATTTCACACATTGACCACGTACTCCATGAAACTATATACAAGTCCAAGCCTGTTCCAACACCAAATACTCACCCTGATTTGTTTAAGACTGTAAAGCTCCTCAGCTCCATGTTTTTTATTATCCAGCTATATATAAATCACCATCAGAATTATACGCATAGAACCTCAGATTACAGTAGATGAAAAAAAGTAAAGTGTAAATATGATGTGTGTGTGTGTGTGTGTGTGTGTGTGATGTACCTTTGCTTGCTCAAAACTGTGCTTATTACAATAAGCTCTGTGTTGCATCTTGCCACCCACATACCGAACGCTCAGATAATAACCAGCAGATTTAGCACAGGAGGGATGAAATGTACTCCGAC
This sequence comes from Limonium bicolor, assembly GCA_023374045.1. Classification (NCBI taxonomy): domain Eukaryota; kingdom Viridiplantae; phylum Streptophyta; class Magnoliopsida; order Caryophyllales; family Plumbaginaceae; genus Limonium; species Limonium bicolor. The sequence goes on from CM041780.1 coordinate 151,650,248, forward strand.
AGTCACCTACATTGCACTACAAGTATGATATCCAACACGAAGGTTAATATTAGAATGATACACGGAACCAAAGCAACCAAATCGAATTCACTAACCTTAATGCAGACACCAAATTTTCTGTTGCACACTGAGCAAACATCAGCCCCTTTGATGACAGAATCCTGTTTTAGAATTCAAGGTTATCAAACTATAAGTATAGAAAAACATCAAGTACACCCCACAGAAATAGGTAGATCAAGATATCAAATATTCAGTGCAGTTAGACTCACTAGTCCTCCAACATGATTTACTTGTCCTCTTCTGAAGGTTGTCTCGAAGGCCCACTACAATATACAAAGAAACACAGATAAAATGACTTATCCATGAACCAGAGCATAACACAAAAGCAGCATAAGGGCCAGCACGTAAATTGTACCTCGGCACAAAACACATGGACCCATTGACCATCACTTGATTTCCTGAATGCACCTCTGTTGGCAGACCCACAGAGACCACATTCAACTCGAGGATGAGAAGCCTCCATAGAAGTTGCTTCTGAGACTCTAGAGCCTTCCGATGAGGACATGTCCTCACACAATTCACAAAACCAGGGACCAGTTGTTTCTTTCACACTGCGATAGCAATCCAAATGAACTGCAACCTGATAACATACAAGGCTAGATTCAGTACCATTAAAAAATCATCTGTTTCATGAAGAGAAAGTAAACAGAATAACTTGGTTATATAGAGCAAACCTTGCAACCAGAACAAATTAATACAGCATTTAAGATTGTCTCTGACCGTCCACATATTTCACATAATCTCGGGTCTTCTTTCAAAAATGATGAAGTCAACTGTAAAAGATCGGACTGTTTTTCAAACATGTTCTTCAGAGGCACCGGAGTTGAGGTCGTCTCTCTAACGCAGGGTAGGGACAAATGAGGCCCACTGCGGCCCCATAGAGTATCCATCTTTACTTCATTCTGAAGAGTAGCCAATAGAAAAATATTGTCAACATCCAGCACTCAAACAATGAAAAAGAGCAGCAGGGGAAGATAGCAACATGGGCTATAAATACAAACCAGTAGCTGAGAGGATTCATCAACACCATCTTTCCGCAGAGAAGATGTTCTTGAAGAAGCAGCAGCGGCAGCAGCTGCTGCCGCAAGTACTGCTTGAGCTTCCTTGTGCCTTTTCTCCTTCCTTCCAAGTTTTTTTGCCTCTCTGAGCTCATGTAAATACTGATTCACAAGAACAGAATCCCATCTTAGCTTTCTTACTAGTTCAAGCTCATGTGGCAGTTTCTTGACTATCTTCCGAATCAGATCACCTACAATAAAGAGAGGTTGTATAAATATAAATGCACATTCAATCTTTAGAAAGACATAATCAAGCATGACTTGTGAGCATACCACAGTATTTCTTCTTTGCAGCTGTAGTACCAAATAACTTGCACTGGAAATAGACAATCTCTCCTTCAACTTCATCTTCTGGATTTAAATCCATGATCCTTTTCTCCTTTGCCTCGCCCAGATCTTCTAGAACCTCTCCAGTACATCCATTATTGACATCCACGCAAAAATGATTGATGCCATGCTGTTCCAGCCAAAGGCCATTATTTGAGGGCTGATCTGGAGATGACAACTTCTGCTCTGTTAAACCAGCAAAAATATATCTGGAAGGTGAATATTTATTATTCTAAAACCAATGAGATTAGATAAGGGTAGAGATTTTACCGCCACATTCCTCGGACGACATTCTAACTTCACCACGTTGAGCATCATTGCATTTCTCCTGGATGTAAGGGTGGATGTAAGTCCCAGATTCTGAACCAAAATGTCTGCAATAAACCATATTAGATTCAAGGAGACAATTTAGTAAAGTCACTAAACCCATAGAGAGAAGTATATCTTTCATTTACAAACCAATGAACTAAAATCATAAAAGGCACAACAAGGCTTACGTGCCATAGTGTCTAGCAGTATTGACAGCTGGACACGCTGAATTTTCTCGAGATATATTTACTGAGATGGTGCCCCTTGGTTCAGTGCCAGTTTCCAGCTCTTTTATATCACTATAGCTACCGTTGTTACATCCAGTTAGGTTGCCTGCTCGATATTCCATAATATATTAGAATATACCAATAACCCAAAACAAGAATAGCGCATAAAATTAAAGCACATCAGGATTTAGTAGCTGAATAACAAAAAAATAGCAGTATAAAATGATCCGCCAGGCTAAAGAGGGAGAAGCAAAAGGAGAAAAAAATACTTGTGTACCCTCCCACCAGCCACCATCAAAGCTAAATCCTGAACAACAGGTGCTAATGAGCATTTCCCAATTTCAGATCAATAATACCAACAGAACATTTCTGAATTTCAGACCCATAAAACTGACAGAACAATTTCCATGGCTATCAATCTAGTTGCCAAGGAAACAAGATTGAAGCGACTTCAGAATAATGATAAGAACCCTATTTTCATATATGATGTCAAAACTCAAGGGAGGACGGACATGCCTCACGTTTAGATCTAAAAGTAACAAAGATAAGTCATACCGGAACCTATCCCCACCCAAGGCCCCAAACAAGGAAAGAAATACATCTGAACATATTATCATACAAGAGACAGGAGTATCAAAATGAAATAAAATCCAATACAATCTTCAATAGAAACAATCTTTGCATTTTTTTACATTCAGATGACGCTGAGGATTTAATCCGTGAATCCTGAAATTCAGCATCCTGGGACTGACTCTGCAGGAAAAATGAAACAAAAAATATCACACACAAATACAAAGATTTCAGAGGGACGGAAAAGGAATTGTCAGGAAACAGAATAGAATACAGTAACTAGATAGAACAACATCCAACAATTTATTTGTGACAAGGAACATGTGATATACTACCACAATAATATAAAACAGCATGTCTTTTATCTAATTTATTGTCCCCTGGAAACACAATGACCTGTTTAGAGATATCAGACAGTTTAGAATTTTGATTGCTCACTTTAATCAGCTTAGGCTTTGTCCTTTCTTGTTTCTATCCCTATCTCTTATATTATAATTTTTGAAAATCTACATGACTAGATACCGTCTTAACTTCCATACTTCTTTCTATCCACATGAATTAGAGTTGATATTTACCAACCAAGCAATAACAAGCATAGTAGAGTCATTATCAAATATATTCTTAAAAATGTGAATAATCCAAAAAACAAGTATTTGCACAAACAGAGAAATCCTACACAACAGTAGGAAAAAAGAGAGGAAAAAGATTGTACATAAAATCAGATTAGCACCTTTAACAAGATACCGGAATCAAAACCTCTTGAAATTCTATCAGTGGAGTTTTCAGTATCAGTTTGATGTACTTCCAATTCACCAAGTGGTTCATTCTCACAATCTGAATCTTTGATAGAAGTCGCAACAACATGATCCCTCACAATGCTGACATCACTTATTGTCCTTCTTGGAGGAACAGACTTCACTGGGACATCTGATTCATTAACAGTAACAACATCTGAATCACAATCAGGTCCTCTATCAGCCTCTGCTGTAAAAACTCTTTCAACAGGCGTAGTTTTAGGGGATGATGCCATAAAAGAATGTTCGTGGAGCCATTTGATAACCTTGACATGCAACTCAGGCGAAAAATGATGATCCTGCCAACATTTTTTTTTTTGAGAAATTACAAACAAGTGTTCAAGGACGCATGTAGTCATGTACCAAACTACAAAACTCAAAGCTAATAATAAAAGACAAGTAGATAATTACTGCGATTGTTGATGACAATGAATCAGCTGATATGCCTATTCCTGCAGCCAAATCAATCAACCTGATTTTCCCACGATCAATCAACTACAAAAACATCAAAAAGAATAAACTGATCAGCTCATGTGAACACCTGTATAGATGTTTTTAAAAAGAGTCGCACAGTCACAAGGATCTGCACCTTCTTTAGAACAAGAAAAAGATCCCAGGATTGGGGGACATCAACAAAATCATTGCCAGTTCTCTGAGGGGTATCCAAGAAGGCAGGTTCATTTAACTTCACCTCACAGTGTCCATCCAAGCTAGCTTCCTTAACATCTGTTTTCTCTGTCGAACATGCAAGATTGTCACTGTTTCTTACGGAGCCATGCTCAGAGAGGTTTGGATCTGAAACTAGATCTTCAGCATGTTCACAATTAGAAGAGGTAAACCCAACATTGGACTGGCCTTTCTGATCACAAGAACCATCAGAGATATCAGAATGCTTTGAACAAAATGCACGTAACTCTACCTGCAACGAAATTAAATACAGGAGAAAATCAGCAACAAAGGATATATCACTAGATTCAGAGAAAACAGAGGCAGAAACTATGCATTAGTGAAAATACATAAGTTATGAGATCCAAGACATGCAGAAATGGCAATAAAGACAGCTTACATCATCACTTCCCAGTTTACCCCAAATCTCCAGCCTGTATCCAGCTTCCCTCGCGCAAATTGGATGGAAGGATGTTCTACATGCGCCTACATCACCAGAGTAGCAGCAGGTAAGAAAAAGAGAACATGTCAACCTAAGCACACATGGCCCAACTTAGCATGAGACAGTAAGCATTATTATGGATAGAATGCTTGTGTGGATCAGCCAAAGGCTCAACTTTAGCATCCGTGTAACCGTTACAGACTAAAATAATGCATAAGTGAGTACAGAGAATGGGTAAAACCATTACCAGACCAATATACAGTTCCAGCAGTATTACAGAAATAGAAAAATGGCACTTCTAGTTTTGCCTTTGCAAAGTAACTACTCGAAACAGCATGAAGTACATTCAGCGCTCACTGGGGCGACAATTCCTAACTTTTGTCATGTAAACCAGTAATGTCAAGTTTCAAGCAACTTAAGACAGTAGAAAAAAAAAAACACCTTGCATCAATATTAAGAAAACATTTCTAAGACAACCGAGCTTCAGTTGAATGCTTAGACTAGAGTAAACAACCGAACGCCAGTGATTAATGCAAAATATAGCAAGATAGTCCTAATCAAATACTGGCACTAGAGTACCCCAAGATGACAAGGTTGCAGAGTCGTATGGTTTTCCAAACGCAGAATAAACAATATAACAAAAAAAAGGAAATATAGGGTGCATACCCTCTGTACAACGTACACAAGTTCCATGCCTGACCTTGCAAATATTACATATTAGCTTCCTCCGAGTTTCTTTTATTCCGTCAACATTCAGGACAGGTTCCATCAATCTCATATCATCAACATAAACCTCGGGCATCCACATACTGCAGAATAAGTGAACAAATTCCATAGACTCTTTATTCCCGATCGCTGAACTGTAAACAGGTTTTAAAGCGCCACCTGACTTTGGACAGAGGACACATGGCTTATTTTCAACAAGATCTTGTCCATCCTGAGCACTGTGATTACTTTTACACCAAGAGCACATCCAGTGTTCATCAACATCCCCTTGTATCCCATAGCATTTCTGGTGAACAGCAACATAGCAAGAACCACAAATAACCAATTGATTCAACTGATCCCCTGTGTGTCCAACACTACAAAAATGACAAATAGTTGAAGAGCTTTGGCAAGGCTGAACAGCAATGAGCCTCTGCAACCCGGCATTTCCCCCTACAATCTTCCGCTTCTTGGTTGGCCGCTCAGTTGTAAGCAATGTCTTATTCCTAGAACCTAAAACCCATTCTACGCTACTCAAGATATGTGATTGCCTAGGTGAAGAGGCCGTAGCAACAGAGGGTGAGCCTAACATGTCCCTACTATCAATTTCCATAGGTTGCGCCTCCTCATTAACATCCACAGGTTCTTCAAGAGAATGGAATGCATCGGCATGAGCTTCTGCTTGAGAATGGGACGCACTGGCATGAACTTCTTCTTGAGTATGAGACGCATTGGCATGAACTTCTTGAGAATGGGACGCATTGGCATCAACTTCTTTATTCACATCATTCTTACAAGCATTTCCTGCTGCTGGAATGGAAACATACGAGCTTCTAGCAAGAGAGTTATAAACTGTAGATTGCTGCAGCAATCTCTCGACATCAGAAAAACTCAAGTCCCTAAAATACTCCTCCGATTTGACCCATATATTGGAGTTCTTGGGCCGGTCTACCGACCCCTTTTTTTTGGAATTGGAATCAGAATGCAGTTTCTTATGCCTCTTCCTACTTTCCGAGTGCTTCGCTAATAAACTGACAAGTCCAGTCGGCAGTGTTGGGGCAGTGGAGGCTGATGTTTCCGCTGTATCGAATGGTGAGCGATACGAAAGCAATTTGAAAGCCTGGGAATAGAAATCTATACCTAAAGTACCAGAAACCTCTACCGGTTCTGACGCCGGTAACGCGTCTCTAGTCGGAGTTTTGAGCGCCGGGACTCTGGAAACCGGGCAATGCTTTTCCTCGGTGCCACAACCGCCGTCAGCTCCTCTACCCATCATCTTCCACCGCCGCTGACATGGGCCGTCGTCTTTGGTCATGAAAGCCACAAGTCTAGTCCACTAGCGCCACCACTCCCGCGTTCCATACTTTCTAGGGGAAACGTAGACGTGACCCTAATTCAATAACCCATCGAATTTGAGATAGACGAAAACCCTAGGAGAGAGAAACGGGAATGGTAACGGGGAGAAAGGAAAGACAATGGAAGATGTGTGTGGGAGATTAAAAATTCAGGGCTAGGGTTAGGGTTTGTTCGGTTATTTGTTCGTTTTTTCCCGATCCGTTTTTTTTAGCGCTCGACTCCTATCGGGAAGAGGGAAGCAGATTCTTGTCCGAAAGCACAATTAGAAGTTCGCTTCTAGAGAGATGATGATGGGCGTGAAAGAGAGGGGAAAAATGTATCGGGGGCTCGGCCCTGGGTAAAGTGTGGTGATTTTCAGACAGTCACGGGTGACTTAAGTACGTGGCGGGTTCCCATTGGATACACTGTTGTTGTCACACTGAGTGCACATCTAGCTAGCTAATTAAAAAAGTAAACTCCTCCATTAGACGTCAAAATGGAAAGGAAAAAAGGGCAATCGTGCACCCCTCCGTTTACTCTTGCTCTCTTTAAACAGTGCTAATCCAATTCCTTAATCGTATTACGTATATAATCCATCATAGCATATTAAAAAAAGTATGATCCATAAGTAAATTATTCGAAACACCCTTGAGAATTTGGGGTAATACATTAACACCTTCGTGTTTATCATAATTATTGGTAACTACCTTGAAGTTATGATATCTTTGACTATAAGCCCCCGATTCATAACTTTGTTATCACGACGTTAACTACGTACTGACCTGTTAATAATGGCACATTAGGCAAAAAACACTGCTTGATTGTTATTTTTCTAAAAACGTCAACCTTATCTCGAAAATGCATCTGAAGTGGGATGAAGGAGAGTTAGACAATGTTGATCAAGTAGTTTTGTTGTCCAGCCTGACATTATTAATGTGATTAAGTTGACAGATCAACACGTAGTTAATTTCCTAATAACATAGTTATAGTTCAGGGGCTCATAGTCAAAGATACTTTAACCTTAAGGTGGTTTCCAATAATTATGATAAACACAAGGGGATTAACTGTCTTATCCTAAATATAACAACCTCAAAACCGCCCTAGGAGTTAGGGACGTTACACGTCGCGTATCTATTACCTAATAACGTAAGGCTCTAACTCACGAAACCCAAATCAAAGCAAAGTACACTTTTATTAACTGAAACCATGATTACAAAGCTTAAGCGTTTACATATACAAAGCGGAAGCCAAGCTATTTTACATAACTGAGCAAAATGCAAATGGGGGCCTCAAGCCACAGTTACAAATGCAAAATGAAAAACAAAACCGAAAGCAAAGCAGAATTCTTCGACGGAAGCTTAAACTTGTAAATCAGACCACTACAAATGAATTGCTTTTTACCAACGGTTAAAATCTGTTGGTAAAGTCCAAAAAACTGTTAGTATAGACCCAAAATGCCTACTCCAACGGATACTCTATCTGTCGGTACAAACACCGTCACTATAGACCTTTACTAACGGATACAACATCCGTCGTAGTTGGTATTAGATCATATACCAACAGTTTCTAACTATTACTATAACTTTTACTAACAAATATAATATACTAGAAAAATATGGTATATAAACACTTTTTTTCTGTTGGTAAAACCGATACAACACATTTTTTTCCATGCTCACAAGCTACTACGATACAAGAGCACCACATTTGAGGTCACAAAGAAGAAAGCTTTATTTATAGAAATTTAATGTATCATATATGTTCATCCATACAAAAACTATACCATTTGAACTAGACAAACTGTAAAAGAGTTTCAACTTTCCAATAGGTAGAACTCTACCACTTATTACGTTGTTGTACAAATATTTCAATTCATCCAACTATATACCAATATGAACTTTATCATAACTATTGAGCCTTTGTTGAAGGTTACAACTATCTCTTTGATGCATCTGAGCTTGTAGCCATCTATCATATAAATAAGAAACCATTCCATTAATCATACAATTGACTGAATGAAGTAATAACGCACTATAAAACAGCAACAAACCAGCAAGTCTATATCTAATAAGAGGTCTGAGCAAAGTAAAGAAGTAGAAACTAGTACAGAAGTAAAGAAGTGGAAATTGTCATATGAGTAAGCAGTAGCTTATTAGTTTCAAAGTGCCACCCACAGCAAGTAAAGAAGTAGAAACTGCCATATGACTAGCTCGTTTTCAGGAAAAAAAAACCAAGTGCCACCCACAGCAACAAAGAAAGAAAGAAATCAAGCAAGCAATCAAGTAAACTGTTTTTCTTTATAATTCTTTATGTTTAGTGCATTATTGCAGTATAAAGAAAACAACCCTTTAGAAGATTAGACCAACCACTGTTTGGGCTTCTCTGGACCCTCTAGTAGATAAAATAAGAAACCATTAATCATACAGTTGATGTAATCTGAAGCAGCAGCAATAAGACACATACAGAATCTGAGTGACTGTCTTAGCTCCAAGCAAACAAAAATTAACAAATTAAACTATAATCACTCCAAAAAAGCATAATAAATCAAGCTTCCACGCATGGAATCGATAGTTGTGTGAGCTCCAAATAGTACAATCAAAGCGACAAACAGAAATTTTAAGCTACTAGAATTCAATCCTATTAGCACACTAGCTTAACAGTTTTAAACGACGAGTGATCCAGTAGATCAATCGAACTAGTATTCAGAGTATAACTTAGCCAGTTCAAAAATAGAATGGAAGTACGATAGAAAATGTACCTGTCCATTTGAAGCCATAGCTTGTGCATCATCCATTGAGAAATCATGAGGTTTTCCCTGAAAGGCTGATTCAACAAAACCACGAATAGCAGCTACACACTCTCGATCATTTTTATGTTTCAAGTATATCGAACTTCTGTCCATTGCAAACTTGTCTCTATAACAGTCCCTTAATTCATTTCAGCAATTACAAGCACTCAATCAAACACGGACAAAGCTAGATAATCATTAATATACCGAATTGAATACCAAAGACTCAAGAGCATATAACAACGCAACAAATATTACATGATCAGAAGAATAAACAAATATAACAAACCCGAGCAGAGCATAAGAGTGAGAAGCTAGATATCCATTAATCCTTTGTTCCAACATGGGATGAAAACAAGTTAATATTGAAACCAACCCAGACATAGCATAAGAGTGAGCAGCCAAACAAAAAGATAAAGGGGCATACCTGTGCATATGGAGCAGCTACTTTGGCAAAGGAAAATTTTGGGTCAAGAGTATAACGGACACCTATAAAAAATTTGAGGAGTGCAAGATCACACCATGTCAAGATCACACTAGAAGAGAAATGAAAATCACTGTCGTGTTTGAAACCACAATATTTATTTTTCTCGACAAATGAAGAGGATGAACCAAAAAAAGAGCAAAGTATTCTATATCGGTTGAAAATTTCTCAGCAAAAATAAATCTATATTAGTTGAATACTTCTCACAAATTATTCTATATCAGTACAGGCAAGATTTTGTTAAATGAATGATATCCTACAAAATGCAACAAACAGGAGAAAAGCAAGGGAATATTTACTCAAAAATCATAATCGTACTTCCTACCACCAAATCCCTAAATTAAACATTCAAAATTCTAAATGAAACACTCGTGATAATATATGGTTCCGGCCAAAGCATAACAAGTAGATCTAATTTCTTGCAAACTCTAAGGAAATATAATATATCATAAATATTCTTGAAAACCAGTTTTCCAAGACGTGTCTATAAGTTATTATCACTTTTTAAAAAATTGTGTATTATGCAGTGATGAGTATAATGCTTGCAATGGTTTCATATATGAAGGTTGAGAAGAAATGATATGAAAATTTGAAGGAATTTGTTTGTTTAGTTGTAAAAGGGAGTAATGCTACAGCACTGTCGTTATCATTCTAAAAATTAATGAAGCAGCTACTAATGAGAAATCATGAAAGAAGAGAAGAATAAAAAGTAAGAAAGACGCACTACATAAATCAAAAATTCGAAGGTTGAATATGAAATTTCAAAGGAATTTGTTTGTTTAGTTGTAAAAGGGAGTGAAGCTACAGCACTGTCATTATCATAATTTTGAAATACCTAAATCAAACACTCAAATCCCTAAATCACGTCATTGATTTAAATTAGAGATAGTTGAGCTCACGTGGAAAAAGGTAGATTGAAGGAGATAAAGGAGTAGTTTACTTGTGATGTGAAGAAATATACCAGCGTTCTGCTTGTTGTCGACCTCGGTACTTCGAAACTTCAAATGAAAGCTGGAAGATGAGATAAGAAGAGCAGATGGTAGTCAGAGATTAGAAACAAGTCAAGTAGATAGAGAATCAATCATTAAAAACTTTAGCTGAACCATTACAAATCATTTTCAACTCCACGGTATTAGATACCATAACTCCAAGCACTACTGCCAATTTTTTACACAGTAACAGCACTGTATCGACTATCCACATCGCACATTTTTTTTCCTTCTTCACATTTGTTCGCCATAGAAGAAAAAACAAATCAGTAAGAACCATCAAACAATAACATCAAATAACAAGCCACACGAACCTATTTCCACCACAATATTTACTTTGAAATCTCAATCTCTAGTTTAACCCACTAAATAGACTTTGACCCTACCTATTTGACTAGAAAGCAACATCGACATTCACCACCAATTCAAATATATCCTGTAGTAAAAGCTAGATATCCTACATGATCACCCAATAATTTTCACATCTACCGAGAGAGCATAACAATAATAAAATCGAAAAAGAAAAGAGACACTACATTGACCTATAATAATACAAAACCAAAGTCATCAACAGTGGACCCCTCTCTTTTTGGTTGTTCTTAACATACTAACCGAAGCTAGATTTAACCCTAGATAAAGCAATAATATCACATACTTCATTTGCCCAGAACTTCACACAGTAGCAGCACAAAGCAATAAGAATTTATCAAATACTGTCCACTGATTAAAAACAATCGTTCACCAGAAGAGAAAATGGAAATCATTTTCGTGTTGAGCTTTGAAGCCTTAGTATTTCTTTTCCTCAACAAATGAAGAGGATAAACCTAAAAAACGAGCAAATTATTCTATATCAGTTGAAAATTTCTCAGCAAATTATTCTATATCAGCTGAAAATTTATTGTCAAATTAATTATGTATCGAGAGAAGCAAGGGAATATAAACTTAAAAATCCTAATCGTACTTCCTACCACAAAATCCCTAAATCAAACATTCAAAATCCTTAAACGAAAGACTCAAAATCCCTAAATCCTGTCATCGATCTAAATTGGAAATAGCTCCATGAGCTCAGAAAAAAGTAGATCGAAGAAGACAAAGAGAAGTTTGTCACCAAGCGAAGAACTATGGCCAACGTTGCAGTCTCACCGTCGGATGATGTCCTTGCCGTTGCAACCTCAAAACTTCAATAAAAAATGGAGAAGAGCAAATCTTAGTAAGTGACTAGCTTGGGGCTGGACGCTTGGGACAGGAATTCATCGGCTGATTGAAAATGGAGAAGAGTAAATCATAGTCAATGACTAGCTTGAGGCTGGACGGGAGAGGAATTCATCGATCGTTCAAAAACGAAGGAAAGGTTACTTTTACTAGAGAAGAGATACAAGCAAAAAGTTAGTTCAGTGAAGAAGGGCTGTGTATATAATACGCGTTGTAATTAAGAAGTACCATTTTACTAACAATTTTTTTATTCCGTTAGTTTAGGAGTTTGTTAGTAAATGTTATTTTTTTTGTAGTGGACGGAGATAGGGGTGAGCCAAACTATAGCTCAGCAGGTGATAAACTTCATCAGTTGAGCATGCTCAAAACATATACATTTACTTAGCTTAACAAAACAAATTATAAGTCGTAGCAGAAATCAGACAGAGGATGAAGCTTTCTCAAATCAAAGGCGAAGCATATCAGAACAAAAACAGACGCTTGTCAAATCAGAGCAGAGAGACAGAACTGAGCGAACTGAACACAAGCTCAATCCAAAACCAAGCAGATCACAAACACATAAGTTCGGAACGGAAACTTAATCAAAACAAAGGTGGGACACTAGACATCAGCTGACACGTCAAAAGGGCAACACCATGGCCCTATGGATCTGCAGATCCCACATAGAAGTCATTGAGATGACTATGGACCCGTCGGTCACTAAATATCCAGGGAACTCAGAGAGACAGAATAGAAGGGAACCCGAGGAACAAAACAGAAGGAATTCCTGTGCAACATGCTACGGGACAGCCCGATCGACTATCCAAGGCTCAAAAGCTAAACATCTAGGTCCCAAAACAGAAGCTTTGCAAAATAGAGCAAAAGCCTTAACAAAACAGAACAGAGCGGGAAGCAGATTCTTATCAAAACGGATCAGAAGTCATAAACCAACTAACACATACGAAATCCAAACCGTAAACAGAAACTCAAACGCTCCTTTAGAGCAAGACCGAGATTGAAAACTTAATGGAGATTTTCAGAATGCAAAACTCATATTTACAAGCTAAAACACATACAAACATGTAGTATTCGCAAGGAGGAATCCAATGCCGCAAACGACACTCAAAACGGAGTGAAGATGAAGAAGTATGCAAAAACAGACCTGTGTCCGGACATGTGTCCGACCTTGCATGTCCGGACACACACCGAAGACAGAAAATACAAATGTCAGGACTTGTGTCCGGACTTACATGTCTGGACAAGGTCCGCAAGACAAGAATGTGTGCATTCGAACTTGTGTCTGGGCTTACATGTTCGGACACAAGTCAAACGTATCCAAAACGCAATTTAAAAACATAACAAAACTTCACAAATTAGATAAACATACAAACATATACGGAAAACATACAAAACTGAAATCCCTGTGGGCGAACACACACCCTCGAATCCATTCACCACCTACCTCACATCCGACGCAATACAATCTCTGCGGATCCCAACAATAATCTCCACTCGAATCACTACCTGGAAACACGAACCCTCGAATAATCGAAGAGGACCGAAACCGGAAAGAGGAGCGACGAACCATAATGGAGATCGGCTTTACAAACTCAGAACCTCCACGCTCAGGATACCGAGGGACTCAAATCAGTAACAACGAAACTAAGATTCTAGATTAATTAAGTTATAGGATGGAGGAATTGAGAGAAGAACAAGGGAGGGGAAAGTCTTTGCAAAACGGGAGTTGAGAGGAGGAGGAAGAAACTGTCGTGGCAATGTTGTCAGGAAAGAGGGGGAAAAAGAATGAATTAAAATGAGAGGGAAGGTTAAAAACCAAAGTAAAGGAATTAAAATAAACTAATAAATCCCTTCCTTAGCTAGTAATAACTCTTAAAAGAAATAAGTGAATTATAATCCCTCTTTCCTCAAGCTGACGTAATAATAACCGTTAGAAAGAATGCCATCTTATTATAATGAATTAGAAGTAGCATAAAACTCCCTTGTGAATTAGAAACATAATAAAGTAAAAAAATAAAAAAAACTGGGACATAACACTAAAACCTCAAGGGAGTTTCTAGTAATTTACTCTAATTTGGGAGTTGTTTTTTTCTTCCACAACAAGTTTTGTCATTGCTCTATTTCCAAAGAAGTATAGTCATTAACATTATTATATAATTGATGAGGAGCTTCGGCACGGAAAAACGCTCCAAAATGAGAGTCGCTTGCGACGAAGTATATAGATTCTCCGATCTTCCTAATTCTTTCTCTCCTTATATTCTCGTTTTCTCTGCTACCGCTTTGGTCACATCTCGTGGCCTCGACGATGTGTTTTTGAGGTGTCTAGTTGTTTTGAGTTTGTGCTTGGTTTGCTTGATTGGATTTGACGGCTGGATATGGAGGATGTGGATGATATTCCCCAACTCGTCAAGAAAGCTCGAAGCCACGGTGAGTTCAATGCTCTTAAAGGTACGAGAGAAATGTCGATTCGAGATCTGGTGAAGAAATTTGAGCAAAATTCTCAGGCGCTTTCCTACAAATCAGCGGCGATGGGTACACATTTGATTGAAGATGATTGTCATATGCTCGAAAGTTTGGATGACATTTGGATAATAAGGAGGAGTCGATTGAAGATGATGACCCTAAGTGTCCCTCAATTTCCATCACTAAAGAACAAAAGTTGTGCTTCATAAAACCTTGGTTGAATGCCCTAATTGTTAAGCTTTTAAGGAAAAATGTCTCGATGCACATCCTCAACGATCGCTTGAGGCGTAGATGGAATCTACAGGGAGATTTCCATATGGACGACCTTATCAACGGGTTTTTTGAGGTCTTATTCAATAATCAAGAAGATATGGATTTATTAATCTCTGAGGGCCCTTGGCCAATTATGGATCACTATCTCACGGTCCGTAGATGGCGCTCCAATTTCAACCCTAACTCTAAAGCGCTATCCTCTCTTGAAGTGTTAGTTAGGTTTCCAGATGAAATACCCCAAACCTAGATATGGTGTTTAGATGTTAAACTAGGATATAAGAAGTTTAAATTATGCCTTATAAACATTGGGGAAACAATTCAAACCATAGAAACACAAGGAAACACCATAAGAGCAATTTAAGCAAAAA